>JALAJA010000742.1:0-36033 GCA_023376005.1 Doryteuthis pealeii
CTTTCATTTATAGTTTTATATTTAAAAAAAAATTGCTATTGAGTAAGAACCATTGAAAAACTAAAAAAAGCCGCTAAAAATCTCATCTGTGGTAATAAAACAACCCGAAGTTGACAGTGAAAAGCAAAACCTGTCCCTTTTGAAATCTGAGCAAACAGCTGGGGTTGCATTATTGGTTACTTGGTCATATTCTGAGACATGAAAGATCCCATTACTATTGATTTCCTTTGGGAAAAGGCTACAACCTGTAAATAGTGCTCCTATTAGCCACACTCCATTAGCGCAAAATTCACTTTTATTTATTGATTTTTGAGGTGCTTTTTGTGTAATGGTTACTGTTGTAGGAAGGGGTTATGACAAGATGAGTTCAAATCTTGGAATGCAGCTGTTAGCATTTTCAGATAGTGCAATTACCTTGGGTGAAAAGGTATAATTCAACTTTATTCTCGAGCTTTATGGGTTAACAAATAGATAGGGCAGGACTGGACTCTTTAACTTTGGTATGGCCAACCGGTCTAGGAGAAGGGAAAAACTCTGAATTCAACTTGAGCTAACCACCTTTCATTGGCCCTAAGGCAGAAATGACGAAAATAAACAATTAACGACAAAGTAAATGATATACACATTAAATATCACCTAGTTTTCTTGTCTTTTATGCAAAAAATTATGAAGATTTATTCAAGATATTAAAAATTAAAATATACATAGAAGAACCACTGTAAGCACGTGGTTCGAGTGAGGAAATTAGAAAAGTCGGGTTATGGCTGGACCATATATGAATGAAAAGGGAAAACCCATCTGCTCTTTTGGATGAAGTAAGATAATAGATAGGGAAGAACATTGTAGAGAAGACACTTCAAAGGAATCAGCTCATATGTTAGGCTATAGTGGTCTCTTTTAAGTAGACCGAGCATAGGAATGAACACAATCATCGGAACCCCTATATTAAAAAGGCTAGACTAGATTAAAAAAATAAAAAAACAAAAAAAACAATATGAGTCAAGGTAAATAAAATCATTACATAAGTGAATTGGTAGATATTCTAGGCAAAACAAAACGTTAGGTTATAAGTTCCCAAAATTCACACTCAATTGGTCCAATTGGACACACAGCCTAGTGGATAAAAGAGTTAAGTTAAGACAGTTCTAGTGACAGTTATCTCTAGACTGCAGGTTCAATCCTGGTGAGGGCAGCAGCAACATAGAATAATTAAACAACACAGCTTAACACCTGTACCCCAGCTATGGTTAGCAGAAACAGAGATACCCCTATGAACTGAATAAAGGGTTAGGTTAAAAGTTCCGTGATGGCTCCTGATTATGACAAGAAGCTTCCTGAGTCGAAAAGAAGGTTCCGAGTCTGAGAAGAAATACCTGAAGAAGCCGCAGAGAGCACATCGACGAAACGTTGTACAGATAACAATGAAAGATGAGGACAATACTCCAAATACTACATAGGAATAGCATTGAAATTCTACTTGAAAATGTCCAGCGTTTGTAAGTCTCAAAAGTAAACAAATCAATATGGAAGCACAAACACAAAACAATCAATTTTTTCTTTTTTACTTATTTTTTTCATGTTAGCCATTCTTTAATAAATAAAGATTTTTATGGGGCATTCCAGTGAAGATTCAACTTGCTATGCAGTAATAATGTGCAGGATCTGTGAAACTAATCCACCCCTAACCAGGTGATGCTGGGTAGCCGCTTCTAGTCTTATATAAAATGATAATAAAATCTTTTTTTTTGTGTTCAGCTCCTGAGAAAGAAGGAACAAGCTCGAGAATTAAGTCAAGCTGAAATGATTCCTCAGAACCAACACATCTTTCTTTGTGGGCCAAATTTGTGAATTGCAGGTTTGTACATATTTCTTTTCTAAATTGTTTTTTTTTTTTTTTTTTTTTTTTCAAAGTGAAGATTCCTTAACATTTTTATGATCCAAATGTAATATTTAGAAGGTTTGCTTTTTGCTGTTTCTATATTAAAAAAAGAAAGAAAAGAATGGAATATTGGATGCTTACAGAACTATTTGAGTTTTTCTAGGAAAAAAGCCTGGTACATGAATTATAGTATAAAAAGTTTGATGGGAACTACACAAGGATGCTGTGTGTTGTCTGAACACTTAGAAGCTGTCCCACAAAAATGCAGCTGTACGGCCACTTACCTCCTATCACACAAACCATCCAAGTAGGAAAACGAGACAAGGACTATCACATAAGTGATGTTCTCCTGTTGACACTTACACATGGACACACTAGTATGACCAACCAGTAAAAACCTGCATCAATATCACTCAGTGCAGATATTGGCTGATGTGCAGAAGACCTGACAGGAGTAATGACCAATAGGGATGGATGGCAGAGATAGTCATGGAAATCTGTGCTGTCAGCATGACCTGATAATGATATTTTATAAAAAGAATAAAAGTGTTAGGTTCAGACTTAACGAAAATAGAGTTGCTCCCCCCTTGTTCAGTAGGAGGCTGATGGAACTAGAAGTGGGGTTTCCACCCATGACACTTTTGGATTCGTGTTTGTACCGTACCAAGTGGACAAATGTGCACAGCACGGTTGAGCTAGTTAAGTCACTTTTAGGGTAGAAGCATTCTCTACCCTGTGTTAAATAAAACCTTGTTAATTTTCCAACAACTTTCTTGCATTATCATTTCAGTCTTCCATATTTTATCTTTATGTAAAAACATAACAAAAAGTGATTCTGATGAACATATCTGTTGGTATCAATAGTTGATTAACAAAAATGAAACTGTTTTCAGGTCATTATATTCTGACTTTAATCCTTCCACTTTTTGAGAGCCACATGTGGCTCTCATTGTTTTTTGTGACACATTTGAGGGCCATATATGGCTCTTGAACCACATCTAAAACATATAAAGGGCAGTTTGGGTGTATGTATGTATGTATGAAACTATGAAAATAAAACAATTAATAAACAAAGTAAATATATATATATATATACACATTAAATATCATCGGTTCTTGTTTTTTGTGAAAAAATTATGAAGATTTGGTTTTATAATTGAAGATATTTAAAAATTAAAATATACATAGAAATAGATTTGAAATTCTGCTTAAAATGTCCAACATTTGTAAATCTCAAAAGTAAACAAATCAATACACCAGGGTTTTTTCACCCTGCCCTCTACCCAAGTAACGCTGGGTTGCCACTTTTAGTCTAAAATAAAGGATAAAATCTTGTGAAAACGTGTGAATAGACACTTCTAATTTGCCTTGAATAGTTAAAGGGTTAAAAACAAGAAATACTGAAATTCTAAAAAAAACTTTGGCACATGATTACTTTCACATACATTTTTGCTCTTCTATAATTTGTTCTAAAGTACAGTTTGGTCCGAAAGTCTTGTCACCCCCTTCACATTATCATCATTTTTCTAGTATTATTTGGATTATTCGGACTATTGTCCTCTTCTTTATTGTTATCTGTTCTTTTTTTTTCTATCTATTTTTTAATTTTTTTTTTTACTTATGATTTTTTACCTTGACTCATATTGCATTTTAATCTAGCCTTTTTAATTATAGGTTCTCATATTGTATTCATCTCTATACTTAGTCTACTTAAGAAATGAGGACAATAATCCAAATGATATTAATTATCAAGCCTCATCTCAAAACTTCAGAGAAATAGTATTATTTTTTCTTTTCTTTTCTTTTTTAGAGGTAAAATAGTTACATAATACAATCCCAAATTCTAGAGAATATTTAATTTTTAAAGTTTTTTCTTTTTAGAGGTAAAAATGATTACATAACTTATATATTATATAGAGTGTCCCAGAAGTTGCATACCATCGTGGTTTTCAAAAATACACTTTTTATTTATTTAAAAAGAAACACCATTATTTTTTTGAAAACCAGGTTGGTGTGTGACTTCTGAGACACCTTGTATTATTAAAACAAAAAATAATGAAAGTTAAAACAATATGTAGGGGCAACAAGACTTTCGGAGCAGTCTGTAGTTTGTTACATTTTATAAGCTGATACCTGAATTTAAATGATTTTATTCTTTTTTTTTCCCCCGTTCAGATGAAGATGATTTTCTCCAACCACGACATTGACCTGGAACATAAATATAGTTCCGGTCCATTGGAATGGCCATTAATGGACAAAAATGTTGCTTATTGGATCAGTCCAGAAACAAATGTAAGTCAATGAATCATTAGGGATTTTTATATTGAAAGAATTTTTCTGGTCTCTCACTTTTCAAAGTCTTCTCCTTCTTTTCTATGATAGTTTTAAAAAATATAAAAGTATCATTGTTTTAAAATAAAAGGAAAAGTTATGTTTGAATAGACTGATTTTTTTTAGTCATTGTTAAGGAAATCAAACTCTGCTTATAGAAGTCTGTCTCAGATGACAATGACTTCACTTGACATGGAGTGAAACTTGTATGTGAGATATCTTAAGTGGAAAAAGGGTATACAGACCTCAGTCCATTGTTTTGGTAGTCCGGCAGTTGGTCCATTGGCAAGGGAAAGTCTGAGATGACTGGACTGCTGAGCTGCTGCAGGGTGCTGTCTCAGTATTGAGTCACTCCACAAGAGGCAAGCCTCTCTGGAAGCCCCAGTGCTTGCACCCTAGTGCCAGGTTGTATTGGGGATTTATGTGAGTAGTAAGTACCCACAATCCAAATATTATTGGTGTGGATGGCTGTTGGCTCCCTTGGAGCTCATCCATCCTTTGACATCTCGTTTTTTTGTGATGGTGGGTATCCACACACCTACCTCACCAGAAAAGCTGCAGTGTACCTGATGGGGGTGCCAGTTTACATGGTACTAGTAGCAGGTAAGAAAGTATACCTGTCTCGTTATGACCTGACAATAAATCAAACTCTGTACAGAAACTTTTCACATTGTAGAAAAGAAATCAAACTCTTGATTCTTAATTTTTGATTAGTTTAATGAAAAAAGGTTATTTGAATTCCAAGATGAAATAGATTGAATTATTTGTACTATTGTCCTCATCTTTATTGTTGTCTGTACAACGTTTCGACCAGTTTGCCCTTCGGCCTTCTTCAGGTATTTCTTGTTGGACTTGGGAACCATCTTGAACTCTGGAAACATCTTGTTGTATTCTGGAGCCTTAATGGAACTTTGAACCCAGCTGTTTATTCAATCCACGGGCGTATACTGTTCTCATTCCGCTAACCATGACTGGGTACAAGTGTTAAGCTGTGTTAATTATCATTCTATGTTACTGTCACTCTTGACCAGGATTGAGCCTGCAGCCTAGAGATAACTATCTTAACCCAACACCTATATCCACTATGCCATGTGTCCGAAACATTGTACAGATAACAATAAAGATGAGGACAATACTCTGAGTAAACAAAATTATTAAGCCTCATCTCAAAAATTCAGAGAAATAGATTGAATTATGTTGTATTATTTGTAGGAGAATAATTGTGTACTACTACTACTAATTGTCCATTGTATTTGATGATGACACCATAAAAATCTGTTTTCTCCATTTGCCTCGATACCTGGATGCATTTTTCACATTTCTTTAAAGAATTACTTATATCTGTTAAATTTTTGAAAACCTATGAAATAGCAGAGGTGGTCACTACTAGAATAGGCTCTGTCCTAATTAGTGATCATCCTCCACACATTAATCATTTGTTGTGTTTTTTGTAAAAAATGTAATGTGGGAAAATAAACATATTTCTTTGTTTCTCTTAAAAAAATTGTTGTGCATAAAAAAAAGTTTTGTGAATGTTAATTCTTTTTTTCTCTTCTTTTTCATTCTTTTCTTAGCTTAATTTTTACTGTTTAATTTGATGGTTTTATTTGGTTAATTGATATGGTTTGCTCCTGAAATATGCTCCCATAAATATGGTATTATGTATTTCAAATGAAAAATGAATAACAGTAATTAGATAAGTTTTAATAATATAATATATAAGTTATGTAACTATTTTACTTCTAAAAAAAAAAACAAAAAAACTTTAAAAATTAATTTTCTAGAATTTCAAGTTGCATTATGTAATTAGTTTAGGGGGTGACAAGACTTTCGGACCACCCTGTACAGTTTTTTTTAAAATTGATACTTTTGTAAAATTTTAATTTTTTTTATTTTTCTATAAAGGCTCAAATTCATCTCCTTGGCAACATTTTTATTTGGTACCTTGCAACAGCTTCTTTGTTGGCGTATATTATTGTTTGGTTGTGGTACATTCTCAGAAGACAGCGTTTGGCTTTTGATCTTAATGAAGGTAAATAATCTTTAATTTTTATTTACTTAAATATAAAATGTTAAAAAGATAACCAGCCAGAGAATCTGAACATTAGCTATATAAATGAGAGTAACCTCCCCTTGTTTCTTTCACTTTGAGGAAACCGTCTGTTTTGGTCGGCCATTTTCATTTCACCGTAAATCTACACTGAAAATACGAATTTGTTCGAATCAATACAACTGAATGTTTTAACACAAAAATATCATAAACTGTGTTTTAATTGTGCTTGTGCAATAATTTGAAATGAACTTAATTGTTATTAAGAACACATTTTATGATATTTTCGTGTTAAAACATGCAGTTGTATTGATTACGGTGAAATGAAAATGGCCGACCAAAACAGACGGCTTCCTCAAAGTGAAAGAAACAAGGGGAGGTTTGTCTCATTTATATAGTTATTGTTCAGATTACCGCGCCCTGCATCTTTGACACATAAAAATCTAAAAGGACTCAGTAAAATCATATCCATGTGTCCCAGTGTTTTTCTTTTTTCCTCCCACACTATTTCGAGCTGTAAATACATTTCAATAGTTTCTTAGAAACAAATTACACAGGATAGGTAGGAGTTAGATGGCTTTAGTTGTTTCACCAGATCATAAATAAAAACCCTACAATTTATTTATTAAGAAACTTTAGTTAGGACCCATAAATTTCTACTTCTGAAGTATATCCCCATTAGCGAAAAAACCCCAAAAAACTAGCACTCTGAGCAGTGTAAAAATTAATTTTTGAAAGATATTGCCTCCGAGGGTGGGAGTTAAAAATTCAATGTCAGAGGGTTTGTATCATAAGAAAAATCCTCAAATTTATTAAAGGATTAAAAAAATAAAACAATCTGAGATGGAAATTTAGTTCTGTCCTCCTCAAATAAAATGTTGTTTGCATCTATTAATTATTAATTGAATAATTATTTTGAATATTTTACACATAAATTTTACACAAAATCGTTGGTATTCATTTATTTATAAACTTTCTTGTTACTGAAAAAAATTTTTTTTTTTAAATAGATTACAAATTTCTCAAATAATTTTTTCCATTTAAAGTAATAATACAACTTTTTAATTAATTTCATAATTTATTTATTTAAACTGTCATTATTACAATGGAAACGATTCTAATATTGAATTATAAGGAACAGCTTTTATTTATTTTATTAATATTGAATAAGGATAAATAAAAAGATATAATACGGGGTTGTTCTTTATTCTATGTATGTGACTTGAGTTGTGATAAAGTTTCAGTTACAATCTCCATTATAAGACTAGAGGCAGCCACCTGGCATCACCTAGGTACTGGGGGGGGGGAGTTTGTCTTGCAGATCCATTATTACTGAATCCTTGCAGGATACCCCATTAAAATCCCTATGTAAAAAAAGACCTTGTGTTGATCCGGCCTGATGGAAAAAAAAAGTTGGGAAAAAAAAAGTCTACAGACACTCTGAAAAGAAAAATCAGTGTCTCCTATTTAAAATATTAAATGCAAAAAAAAAAAGTTCATGAAGCTACGATTTGAATTTTATTTTTTAATTATCTTCATGTTGTAAAAATACATCTATAAGATGATTGAGGGGGAAATCATCCGCGTTGTTATTCCTTGGGATCATTAAAAATTTCTGGTCTTTCAACAACGAATTTCCTCACCTCCTGATGACCAATCGAGGTTGATCAAACCTCGACCCTTCCCCCTCAGCAACTGACCTCGCCTCCTGATGACCATAGATATAGTACTGGTCACCTGTTCTCCAGCCAATGGCAATAGCGCTCTCTTAATTTATATTACAACCATTTTATTACTCGAGTTTGATCTTACTACCAGGAAGAACGGTTCTTGTAAGTTTTCCCCCTCTTCATGAATATATAAAATCAATATTTTTGTTTAAAAAGCAAGATGTGATGATAGTGAATGTGTATATATAATTACTTTGTCATTAATTGTTTTATTTTTGTAGTTTCCTCAGACATACATACTCACAAACTGCCCTTTATATATATGTATAGAAGATATAGATATAAAAGAATCACTAAAGACCCTGAAAAAAATTTATTCACCAAGAAGGAATATTTATTTATGTAAAGGAATCACTAAAGAACTTCAAAAATGTTTTTTTTTTCTTTTTCTTTCCCTAGATCAATGGAACCATTTTGTATTTATTGGTGAATTATTATTGGGAGGATATTTTCTTCATTATCTTCCGCATTTTGTAACGGACAGAACAATGTTTTTACATCAATATCTGCCAGCTTTTCTCTTCAAAGTGATCACCTGTGCTGCTCTTTTTGATCATGCACTTTTTATGGCATCAAGGTAAGAATTGTCTTCCTTTACAACATTCATTTGAGGGTGGGAGGATCTGCTTTCATATCAATACTACTGTCACATTGAACTAGAACTCCTCAAGCAAATCATCATCATCATCATCATCATGATATTGTGCTAGCAGCATGGATATCCATGACAATCTTTTGCCAACTGTCTGTATCAATCATTGCCCCTGGCAAGTCCTCTGTGCAGCATCCAGTATCTGCGCAAAGCTTGTTAATGTAAGTCTTTGCTGGATGGCCCACACTGGTGTTCCCATGTGCTGGCTTCCACAGGAAAACGTCACTTATGAGTTTGTTCTTGTTTCTATAGCAGTATCCAGCATATCTTGTTTGTCTCACTCGGATGGTTTGTGAGATAGAGAGCAGGTGTCCATACAGCTGCTTTCTTGTGGGGTGTTGTTTCCACAATTTGTTTAAGATCGAACGCAGCATTCTTGTGCAGCTTCCCTCTAACTTATTCTCTAGGTGTTTCGTTAGGGTCCAGGTGGTCCAGCCATACAGTAGCATTGATACAACTATGGCTTGGAAGAATTGTCGCATTAACTTGTCAGTGAGATCAGATTTCCATATGACTGATAATCTGTCTAAAGGAGACCATGCCTTCCCTATGTGTACATTAACATCGCTTTGTCCAGAAAAAAGTTGACATCATTTGAAATTTGAATTTTCAAGTAATTACAAGTCATAAGCCAAAAAAATTTATCAGTAATTTTTTTTTTTTTCTTTCTACAAATTTTTTTGTATGATAATTTTTATAACTTGGAAATAAAATTGGAATAACTTAAGGCCCAATCCTCAAGAGCTAGCTTAATTGCTGCTTAATAGGGCGGCTTTTAAGCGAGTAACCAATAAGTTGATGGTCTTCCACATGTCTACACCTTTTACCAATCAGGCATGGACACTACAGAACCTCTAAAAGTTTCCTCTGAGATTTGATGGCAAAATGTTTTAACTGCTACAAGTTACATGTTGGAGGTTTTTCAAACTGAACTTGTTGCACCAACACATCTTGTAAGCGTGCAATAATATTGAGGTTGGCAGTCTTGTCGGCTGGGGAATAATGGGAAAAGCTCCAGAACTTCAGATAGAGTTTAATGTCGTACCCAGAACAATAAGACCCTCAACCACCGCCTTTTAGCACGTATATGATAAAAAGGACAATAGGGTTAGGATAGCTGGTCATATTATTATATTAGCTTATATATAAGCTTTAAAAACCTTTACTGTAACATTTCTTAATCTAATTTGCAAAATAATTAAATAATTCTTTTTTTTTTTCTTCCACAGATTTTCACAGCATCTTGCCACCATGTTAAAGTACCTCACTGTGATAGTTGTCTTTGTTATGTTGATTGTTTTTATTTATTTTGCTGCTTTTTCCTACGGAACAATTCCATTGACTGCAAAGGACATTAAACAAATGATGTGGAAAGAAAGTTGGGATTTTCTTATTTCTCAATAAAAGCAAATGAATTAATGTCTTATTTCAAATGCTTTCTTTAAAAAAAAAAAAAAAAAAAAAAAATAGAGGAGGGATAAAATGGCTGATTTGTTTGGCCTGTAATAACGAATTGTCTCCCTTACACCACCTACTTTCCCAAAAGAGACCAGAAAAACACCAACATAAGATTGGTAGAGGCAGCTTTATCCAGTTTGTCAATGGCGGAACTTTTTGCATGGACATTTAAGTTTAAAGTCATTTCTAAAAATAAACTCGGGTGAAAAACAAAACTCACCTTTATCCATTTAAAAAGGATTTGTAAATAGCATGCTTTTTACATACCTACCTATTTTTGACAATTTCTGTTGAATATAGAAGAGAGAAAAAATAGAAACAATGGAAGTGGATGAAAATTCAGTTTTAATCAAAGATTTTTTTCTTCTTTCTTTTTGCCAATTTTTCCCCACATTTGTATTGTCCATTTGGATTCTGTTTTTAAGTTCTGCTAACGAGTCAGGAGTCTGAGTTTTTTTTTCCCCTCATGGTCTCATACTGTACTTACATATACGAAATATCAGTTTTACAGCAAAAAATATATGTTGATACTTTTTTTTTTTTAAAGAAATAATTTCATATTTATTGACCATATAGAGGAATATCCATATATTCAATAAATGTCTCAAAAACAAAACCTAGAAATGTTGCTCTAAAACATAAACAAATTACATATTAAATGGTATTTTTTTTTTTTATAGCAATAATATCTATATTAAATATAGGCATAACATAAGTAAAAACTATTGGCAAACTGAAAATATTTTTCTTTCCATCTATTTTATATTACAAACTTCATCTCAAAAACTTAGACAAATTACATCTATTTTATTAAAAATACAATTAAAACAATACAGCCAGTTTGAATGATTATTATTTTGTTGTCTGTTTGAGAATGTAAATGCATAATGTATTTTTTTTTTTTTTCAACCTCTTTTTTTGACTACAGAAAGAAAATGTAATGTGCATAAGTTTTATTATTAAATTAACTATGAACAGAAAATTCAGCAAACACTGCAACACTGGACAGCTGTTTTGACCTATTAGGTCTTATATTTCTTCCCCACTGGAGACTGAACCAGTGACTACAGAATGCAGAGCCAAAAACTCTACCACTGGGCCACCAGTTTACGCCACGCACGAGGATCGCTAAATCAACTAGTCATGTTTGTACATATGAGATGAATAATTTTGGACTGTTGTCCTCATCTTTATTGTGGTATATATAAACACAATGTTCAAGCCACTCTAAACTCGGGTCTCGTTTGATGATGACTTATTTTAAGGTTACCCCCACCCCCCTTAAACAAGGCCTGAGGTTACAGTGTCCTGAACACTATATTTGTATATTGTTGGTACCAGTGCTAGACTAGGGAGATTATTTTTACCGAGGTGAGGAGCCACACCTATCATCAATTTACCCAATCAGTGCTACTCTTGCGGTTCTCAAGGAACAAATGCGTTGACAGAGTGAGACATGATCTCTTACTCAGTGCAGTTTGGCTTGAAGGAAAATAAAAATCTCATGAGAACAAATGGCACGAGGCAAAAAGTCCCCCCCACCCAAATTAGTTTCCAGACTCAAAAACATCAAAGAATTGCCAGCCAACTCAACATCAGCCCAGCAACCAGATTCCAGCTTCTCAAAGTAGTACTGGTCTAGAGGTAAGTATACCACAATTATTTTTATGATCAACATGTTATAACTCCGGAATGAGAGCAATAACGTTACCGAGTGTTCTACCGACTGAGTTAAACTGGCCCCTATGAGGACAATAGTCCGCAATATCAAAATTATTCACTTTTTTTTATTATGTTGTAAGAAACCCTGAAGCAAAAAAAAGTTATGTTTTATTTTGTTTTTCTAATGATTAATGCAACTTTGTTATATTTATGACCGCACTGATATATTCTGAATATTTTAATCAGCAGGAAAAGGAGAAAAGAATGAAAACTGGACTTTTAATAAATGAAGATAATATGGCAAAGAGGATTTGTGTGAGAGAAAGAAAAAAGAAAGTAAGAAATGGAGAAATAGAGTGAACTAAAAAGTGCTGATGACTAATTTCATAAAGTGTAACCGGTTTAAAACAAAACAAAAACAATTTATAAGTAAATACACTCCATTAATAATAATAGATAATGTATACCACAGGTCCAAGTGTTGGCTTCTTAACTCATCCAAAAGGAGCAACATCTTTATCACATGAGCCATGGCACTAACCCTCTTCATTTTGTAATAAAATCAGAAGTTACTAATAACTTTGACAATTGTTAAACTGGCTTTTATAAAGTAGCCAAAGCCATTAGATATCAACAATAACAAAAACAAAACAAAGAACTTGGTTGATATAAATTGTTAAAGTAGATAGCTTATAGATTTTCTGACTAATGGTTTATATATTATGCCGAAGGGATTAAGCAAATGTTTACTTATAACAATGAACTGGTGTATATAAATGGGTAAGTTGGGGGTTGATGGGAAAGGTCAGAAATGTCTTTTTTGTATGAGGAGAGGGGTGGGTTGGGGGTGTCGTAATTATCTCATGAATTGTTGTAACATATCAATAGGCAGAGGAAACACAATGGTGGAGTTCTTTTCAGCAGAGATGGTGCTGAGGGTTTGCAAATAGCGAAGCTGTAAGGCAGACGGTGATTCATTGATGATGTCAGCAGCTTCTTTAAGAGCCCGAGAAGCCTGGTGCTCCCCCTCAGCAGCGATCACCTAGAGAAAGAGAAAAGAAGAGAAAAAAAATGGTGTTAGTTTATAATTAGATGCCAAATTCAAATCACTTTGACTTGGTTAAAAGTAGAAATAATAAGAAAACTGACAAAAGGATTAACTCCAACGTTGTCAGGGCGGCCTAATGTCGGTATCAGCCAATCAGTGAGAAAGTCTATCCCCTTTTCACTAGCGCTTGACCAAGGAGATTGTTTTTTGCATCTGAGGTAGAGCGCCACACCTACCATCAGCTCCTTACTTTACCGCATGGTAGCCTGAGTTGGCAAGGGCTGGTATCAAACTAGGAACCTTGTGGTTTTTAGCTGAACGCTCTACCGACTGAGCTAACTTGGCCCTATATTATAATCAATGATATTATATATCATATTATAATGAAAGTTAAAACAATATGTAGGGGTGACAAGACTTTTGGATCACCCAGTACTTTTGTCAAGTACCATTTTGGCTTGACATAAGAAATATGTGCAAAAATAAAAATTCTTCAGATCCTGGAATATTAGACAACACTCAAAACTTATGTCATAATCATGAAATACTTTCTCTCTTTTTTAAAATTTTTATTATTATTATTTAACTCTTAACGTCCTATACCACCTCATTCCACCCGACTGGAAGTTACATTCATTTTCCTAATCTACCCCAAATGATGGCCTTTATTTAAATGTAATATTAAATATATTTAGAAGTCTTTGATTTAAGGGAAATAACAGGTAATTTTAAATGAAAAGGCCATTTTTAGCCATTTTTTGATAAATCTTTATAGGAATGGGGCTCTGGACTTTTAACATCCTGTTAAGAATTTTCAGAGTTAAAATATGTGATAAATTTTTTAGATATATTAATGTTTTTAAAAAAAAAATTATTAATATATAATATTAGAATAAACTGAATCTAATAATTAGACAATCAATAAGGATGAAATGTAAAGATGGAATATTAAGAAATCTGTGGAAGAAAGAGTTAAAAATTTACCTTAGCTTTTGCTTCTCTTGAAGCTTCGGCTTCAGCAGCCATAGCTCTTTGTAGTTGGACAGGTAATCGCACATCTTTGCTGTAAAACAGAATGTACACAAGATTATTAATAGAACACTATCTATTATTATACTAAAGCTGAGTGAATCAATGATTGTTTGCTAAAGGCTTTTTTCCTATTTAATCTGATGACACAAAGTACATGGCAAAATATTCATAGTTCTGGGAGTGAGTTAAGTTTGAAACAAAAAATCATTTTAATTGGTTCTAATTAGTTGTAATTTGCAATTAAGTAAAAAACTGACATTAACTCTTTCTTATATATGTTAGTTTATCTGTTAATTTTAAAGAGAGAGATTGGAGAGTGTGAGGAGATTGAACTTTCCACTTTATTTGTATGTTAATTTTCATCAGCAGCCAGGGGTTAAGGGCTGGCTTATATATAACATACAAATAAAGTGGGAATTTCAATCTCCCTTTCACACTCTCTCTCTCTTTACACACAGAGAGAAACTAACTTATATACGGAAGAGTTAATATATAGAGAGGGGGGAAAGTGACAGGCAGAATGTGAAGTAAGATATGGGTCGGTTTTTGACTTGATTGCAAATTTTAGCAAAATGATTTTAATATATTTTTTTAATTCTCCGTCCGTATTTTTTTTTTAAAGATTTAATTTGCTTTGCAAACTCACTTTTTTCCTGATCACAATTATCTATCCAGAGGTCAATAGGTGACCCAACAGGTCATGTTTTTTTTTCGATTATATTATATAACTTTTGAACTAAATAATGTTATAAATCTGGTTCATTTTAAGACAGAAACATAAAATATCTTTTTGGTCTTTCATGAAATTTTATTGAAAGTAAAATCATTATTTATTAATTCTAATATGATGTCAAGTTTCTTGTGATTACTCAAATTTATTTTTTCACCATTTACCATAAATTACTTTCTGACAATAGAAACATACATGGGTCGCTCGATTTATTTTGTTGCTTATTACAAATCACCAATCAAATATTTTTCTGGTTCAGATAAGTTTTTGTTTCTTGAGGAAATTATTTTTATATTGGAGACAAGTAAAAGAATTTTCAGGATAAAGATGCCTTATTTGGACTGTTGTCCTCATCTTTATTGTTATATACACAACATTTTAGTGCCCTACAGCCTTCTTCAGGTGTTTCTTGTCAAACTCTGGAACCTTGAACTGAACCCTTTATTCAATCCACTTGAAAAGACTGTTCTCATTCTGCCAACCATGACCGAGTACAAGTGTTAAGTATTCAATGTTATTATTGGCTGAAACACTGTGTATATAACAATAAAGATGAGGACAACAGTCCGAAAAGCCTCATTTAAAAATTATAGACAAAAAGATGCTTACTATTTGTCTGAATTTTTGAGATGGGGCTTGATAATTTGTATTATTCTGACTATTGTCCTCAACTTTATTGTTATATACACTTTTTGGCTGGTTTAACATTTGGCCTTCTTCTAATTGGACACATGACACAACTGATATAAGGGTTGAGTTAATACACCTGAAGAAGGCTAGAGGGTACATTGGCTGAAACAGTGAGTATATAACAATAAAGAGGAGGACAATAGTCCAAAGTATTCATTTTGATTTAGGATAATTGTATGTTTGGACTTACATGGCAACTCTCTCGACATGGATTCCCCAATTTTCTGTGGCTTCGTCAAGTGCAGACTGGAATTAAACAAATATCAGGTTTTGATTTTAGTCAAAGAATATTCATATTGAAAGATTTTGTTATTCATTTATGATTAAAAAAAAAATTACAAACACAAATGGATTATCGATTCATTTCAAAGCCACCCCTCCCTCCCCTAATGTAACTCACAATCTAAGGCAATAAGGAAAAGTCAACATTGGAAATTTATCTATATATATATATATATATATATATATATATATATGCAAGTTGATGTGTATGTATGGGTGTATTTATAGAGGAAACTATAAAAATAAAACAATAATATATGTACACATTAGATATCAACGGTTCTTGCTTTTTATGCAAAAATTATGAAGATTTGATTTATATTTGAAGATATTTAAAAATTAAAATATACATAGAAATAGCATTGAAATGTTACTTAAAAATGTCCAGCATTTGTGAAAGTCAAAAGTAAACAAATCAATACACCAGGGTTTATTTGCCACTCCCCTACCCCAGCTATGCTGGGTAGTCACCTCTAGTAATAAGTAAAGTCGGCAGAGTGGCTAATTGTCAGTATTAGTCGGACAGCAAGGGTGTTTATCCCCTTTTCATTAGCGCTATACCAGAGAGATTGTTTTTGCATCTGAGGTGTAGTGCCACACCTACCATCAGCTCCTCACTTTACTGCACAGATTCAAGCTGTGCTACTCATGCTCTGAGTTGGCAAGGCCTGGTATTGAACCCGGAACCTTGTCGTTCCGAGGCAGATGCTCTACCGACTGAGCTAAACCAGCCCAGAATATATTTTCAATGAGAAGCATCAGTTACTGGTTTAGTTGCCAATGATCTGACTATATTACATACATAAAGTACGAAAACCCAAAGCCATTTAAAATCAGTGGCTTATGATGCAGGTAGTGCTGAAGAAACATCAATACTGAATGTAGCATTACACAATCTCAGCTGGGTCACTTTAACAAGGGGGGTGGGTATGATGAGTAAAAGATCTGAAATCCTCAATGAATTAAAGACATCACTGATGATTTTTACCAGACAAAATCTGTGGGGTTACTGATTTAGTTGCCAATGATCTGACTATATTACATATATAAAGGACGAAAACCTAAAGCCATTTAAAATTAGCGGCTTAAATGTAGGCTTACACAATCAATCTCAGCTGGGTCACTTTAACAAGGGGGGGGGGGTTATGATGATGAAAAGACCTGAAATCCTCAATGAACTAAAGAAATCACTGATGATGCATCCACAATTGCATCATAGAGATATATTTTGCAAAAAACTAGGATTTTTATATTTATTCACAATGCTAAAAATATTTTGAAAATGCTAGATAGTAAAAGACTGCTACAATCATTGTATAATGGTTGTTTGGTGGAATGAAAGATAACAAATCAAAATTAATGGTTGAAATGATTCATCAATAAATACAAAATACAAATGGAATTATTCTTATATTTACATTCTTGTATACAAAGATACATATACCTTGTTGGAGTTAATTATTTGCTTGTAATATTTTATGTTTCCTAAAATAGAAGCTTATTCATAATTAACATCAAATTCAAAATTATCTTTTATTTGATATACATCTAAGTTAGTAAATTCACCTGGTTTGAAAATTGCGTAGGTGAGAAATTGTCCGTTACCAAGTACTGCTGTCTTTGCTACCTTAACTTGGATATACATGCTCCATCAATGAAATTGAACATTCTTTACTTATAGACATAGCAAACTATATCATCAATATTAATATATATATATATATAATATAAATATGAAGTTTTTCATCAGTATATGTAAAAATTGATAATTTTTTTATGGCATTCTTATAGATAAGTTTGAGATATTTTCCAATAGCCAATGCAAATACACTGTGTAAATATTATTAGTTAAAATAGAATGAATGTCTGGAAAAAATGTCTATTTATTTATGGGAGTAAATAATGTATTTAAATTTGACAATATGTAGAAAAAAAATGGAAAAACACAAAGTATTCTAAAAAGATGAATTTATTATTGATGGTGAAGTTGATGTTACCACACAACATTTCTTTTACCTCAAGTCTCGATGAAAGTTTGTTAAAAAAAAAAAAACAACCCAATAATTTCATCTTTTTGGAATACTTTGTGTTTTTCTATTTTCTACATTATATATATAAGTGTTGTTATGGGTCCAATGGGAGAAAATTAAATATTTTATTTTAAAAAAGTCTGCATTTGGTGGTTAATCTAAGCCTGAAGAAGATATCAGAAGATCTGAAACACATGTCGCTAATGTAAAATAATGATTAAAAAATTTTTTTTAAAAACATAATCCATTTTGCGGACCTTTTTAAAAAAGAAAAAAAAAAAATATATATATATACACACACACACATACTGATCATAAACAGTAGTAGCAACCCATATATAAACAATCCAGTGATTTTTATGGGAATTGTGCTAGTATAATTAATAATTAATTACTTACATTAATATAGTCTGATATTTTATGTCATTAAAATTCAAAAATATTACATAAGTAACAAATAAAAAGCAAATATATAACAGATAATAAAAGAAAGATTTTTTCAATTTGATCAATTGACAATAAAATAAAATAAATCCTTACCTGCATTCCTTGACTGACAGCCTCTCTGTCTGCCAAAATTTCTGACAAATTTTTGGTGCCAAGCATGTTTCTCAATGTGGTCTGGGCCAAAAGACGAGTGGAATGGTGGGCATTTTCCACATTGGCCACTGAAATTGTTGGGTTCGACACTCGGTAGTAAACAACTGCATCAACAGACACAGTTACACTGTCACGACTCAACACCTAACAATTAGAAAAAGAAACAACGACCATCAAAAACTTTTGTTTTCTCTCTCAAAGATATTAATAAACGCTTAAAACAAATCTGATTCATGGAGTTTATTTAAAATGAATTTGCCAGTTATTGATGAGAAAATTGTTCTGTAAATTTTAAAGCAGTTCTGATACTCCCCCCCCCCGAAAAAATCCTGGTTAATTTTCATTTAACAAATGGATATGCTACATCACTAGTATTTTTTTTTTGTTGCTTCTCTTATAGTTATTTACTCAGCTTAGATGTGTAGCACAAGGCCAGAAGTATGGGGGGTGCCTCATTACACCATATGATGTTCCCAATTTACTAAGCTTAGCTATAGCACAAGGCCAGAAATATAGGACACCCAGTGAGAAACGAACTCACTAATTACACCATGCTCTTATAGCATATCAACTTCCACTGGAAACAGTTACTCATTGCTTAAATAACATTCTGATCACACATTTTTTTTCTTTTCCTGTAATGATATTCAATCTAGGTTGGTTGAACTGGCTCAATCCAACAATGGTGAATTGATGGAAGGAGTAACAAGGGAATAGGAAATTCACAAGCGATTCCCAAACACTGTATCCACATTCCATTCAGGGGAACAAGATGCCCTTGTTTTCTGCAGATTTTTCGCAGACACAGTGACAAGTACGCCAAAAGTTGTTAATTCTTAACAATGATGGAGATACCTTTTGGATTTTGCCTGAGCCCCTTTAGCCAGGTTGTGGCCCTAATACCACTGGATGCCAGACCTATCTGCCTTGGATGATCCTACCAGGAACTTAAGTTCCCAACGGCATGGCTGACATTACCAAGTTTACACAGCCCTGCCATGATGAGGAGAGGTTGGACTTTAGAAATGATGTGCTAAATGGCTGTTGAGCAATGAGCTTCCTCAGCTCTTTTTCAGGTCTTGTTTTTCATTCTGCAAGGGTGTCTAGCAACCCTTCTCACCAGACAAAATCTGTGGGGTTACTGATTTAGTTGCCAATGATCTGACTATATTACATATATAAAGGATGAAAACCCAAAGCCATTTAAAATTAGCGGCTTAAATGTAGGCTTACACAATCAATCTCAGTTGGGTCACTTTAACAAGTGGGGGGGTTATGATGATGAAAAGACCTGAAATCCTCAATGAACTAAAGAAATCACTGATGATGCATCATAAAGATATATTTTGCAAAAAACTAGGATTTTTATATTTATTTACAAAGCTAAAAATATTTTGAAAATGCTAAATAGTAAAAGACTGCTATAATCATTGTATAATGGTTGGTTGGACTTTATGGCAGGTCAACTCTTGTTGGGTTATTTTATGTCAAATATTTTATTCATTCTTGATGGGTATTCAAATTCTAAATTCAATTTTTTAAAACATTTTTTTAAAACTCATTTTTTAAAAAATTCACCCCATAGATGGGACCCTAACAGCTGATTGATCTGAGGAGGCCTCTTCAACCACCTGTCTAACCTAAGTAAGGGCAAAAGTGGAGTGTTGCATGTCATAGACTTCTCAGCGACCAAGATTCTGTCGTTAAGCATCACGAGTCATCACTCACAACCAACAGGTGGCCCCATTGGGGGGGATTTTACCCCTGTGCAGAGGTACAAACCTCACGTGGTGTAATGATTAGCATGCTAGATTCACAAACCATTGTTAGTGAGTTCGATTCTCCTGGCCTTATGTCACATCTAAGCTAAGATTAGTAAATAACTATAGATAATGAATATTGTCTACTTACTTCTTGTGGTGGTACATCAAATGATAATGTCCTTAGGTCAACTTTCGTATAACTTTCAATGCATGGTAATACAAAAAATATTCCTGAATAAGAAAAAGAAAAGAAAAAATAGTGCAAAGTTAGAAGGGAAAATATATAGAACAAAAGAAAAAAAACCCCAAAAAACCTACTGAACAAATCTTTTTTGCTGTATATTTTCTAGTATATCTTAATGTTTAAAGCAAAGGGCAATAGTTTTGATAAAGTTATAGATCTAAAATTACATTCAGAAATTTCATATTTTTATCAAATATATAAATTATTTGTTTAAAAAGAAAAAAAAGGCACACACCTATCGTAGCACACACCTAATGTAGCAACCACATTACCCAGTTTATTTTTGCCTTGGTTGGATAGTTAGATTTTACGGCATGTCAAAACCCTTGGGTTATTTTTTGCTGAAGACGTTTTTATTCTATTCATTCCTGTTGGGTATTCAATTTTTGTAAAACTCGTACAACCAATTATGGGTCAGAGTGGATCTGGGAGTAATGGCAATGAAAGGAAATTCCATACTCCTCAGAGCTCCATAATTGATAGTACGCCCACCAATTACGCAACACAATGTAAGATCCATGTTACCTTTTGAGCACAATTTCTTTCAATGATTGATTGATTTTAATGGCATGTCAACCCATCTAGGGTTATTTTATGCCTCGACGTTAGGGAATGGCATTCATTATATATTCATATTTACCTTTTTGTATAGTTGTTTAAAAGTTCATTTTTTTAAATTTTTTTTTTGCACAGTCATATCAAATACCAATAATTTTCAAACATATCTATTTGACCCATAGGTTGTGGACCCTAACAAATATTACCACTGTGGGTCAGAGTGGATCTGAGAGCAATGACAATGAAGGAGTACTCCACACTCCCCAGAGCTCTAGAACTGGAGCCTCACCATCAGGGAATGGCATTCATTATATATTCATATTTACCTTTTTGTATAGTTGTTTAAAAGTTCATTTTTTAAATTTTTTTTTGCACAGTCATATCAAATACCAATAATTTTCAAACATATCTATTTGACCCATAGGTTGTGGACCCTAACAAATATTACCACTGTGGGTCAGAGTGGATCTGAGAGCAATGACAATGAAGGAGTACTCCACACTCCCCAGAGCTCTAGAACTGGAGCCTCACCATCAGATGCGACAAATTCTCTATGATGTTTTCATAACCAACAAAGAAAGTAATATATGAATACCTGTTTCTGTCAGCAGTTAAACCATATTGTTACACATTTAGTATTTGTAATAGCATATTTACATAATATCGAAATTAATTATGTTGATAATTACTTTTAATATGTAATTATTATCATTATTACAACAATTATTTACAAGAAAATTGTCTATTTAAATTAAGAAGAACCTAAGAATTCAAACTGAAAAAGTTAAAAAAAATTTTTTTTTTTTTAAACTCATATTTACAGATGATAGAAGAGCTAAAATATTGAATAAACCTAAATGAAAAAAAAAACAAAAACAAACAAAAAACTATACATATACAAAGTGGGTTAAACCGGATCTACTTAGAATTTAAATTAATAAATAGAAAAATTGATTAAAAAAAAAACAAAAAAAAAAAAAAAAAAACTAACCTGGTCCTTTTGCACCACCAGACAAAAGTCTTCCTAATCGAAAGATGACCGCTCTTTCATATTCTTGGACAACCTGAAAAAAATTAAAAGAGATTCTTAAATAAACACAAGAAAATAGAATCGAATACAAGGTTTCTAGAAAGTACGTATGCAGTTTTTAAATTTAAAATTCTTTAAAAGTGCACACGGAGTTTATGGACATCGTGTACAATTAATACAAAAGTTGTTTTTTTTTTTTAATGAAATGGATATATACAACATGGCTGGAACTTGGCTTAAAATGACACTCTATAAAGTTTCAAAGGGTTTGTATCTTTTTACATGCACTCCAGAAACCTTGTGTCGCATGAACACAACAACATGTTTAACATGAAAGTCTCAACACTTTCTCTACTAAAGACTCATTTTCATATTAGGACATTTCGCTCATACAACTCTGTATAAATTCTTCCTTGTATCTCATGTTATGTTTCTATTCTATTAGGGTTTTGCTCAGGCAATAAAATATTCTCATTCAGTGATGTTGATAGCTTTTTATTTATCAAATACTAGCAGAATTACCCAGCATTGCCCGGGATTTAAAATTATATATTATATATAGATTAACAGTGATGCTGATAGCTTTTTAATTTAGTGCGTCCCAGGATGTACAGATTTACTTTGAATGAGTCCCCGGGAAAATTTATAAGTCCCAACTAAAGTTTCTTAATAAATTATAGGGTTTTTATTTATTATCTGGGAAAACAACTAAAGGTGTTTAACTCCTACCTTGTAACCTATCCTTTGTAATTCGTTTCCAAGAAACTATTGAAATGTATTTACAGTTAGTTTGAAATGGTGAGGGAAGAAAAAAGAAAAACACCTTGGATGCATGGATACCATTTTTCTGCCTCCTTTTAGTTTTTTGTGTGTCAGAGATGCAGGACGTGTGCCAATCGGCATTTCTGTTATTATTTCAACATGAATTTGTGATACTATGATTGAAGACGAACATGGTCAGAATAAATGAATAAGAAAGAGAATAGGTTAAAGCCAGGCATAAGTAAAAGGGGTGGGTGGTTGACCATTTTACGAATCCAAAGATTAGGCCGTAAAGTTTAAGAGACTTGTACGACCACCATGAAGTTAGGCCACTTAGTGATAATATCTTATGCACCCAGGTATTAAAAGCAAAGAGGCTATTTTTTATGAGGAATTCCCTTTTGAAAAAAATTAATGTTCGAAGTATTGAAGACATTAAGTCTGGAAAAATATTTAATTGCTTTAATTTTAAGGGTTAATGATGACTAGAAGTTGGCGATTCGATTTAAGTACTGGCCAACTGTGTGGTTCGGAGAAGATGGCTGGGGAAGGAGAGTTTTACATAAATATAGCTAAACTCCAGCACTGGGCCAGTTAGAACTCCGTTAAGGTTGCCGGTAGGGATAGCCATTAGCAGCCAGTTGGATAGACAGCGAAGTCTTACACACCCCTTCTTCCAAACACTTGTAGTTGTTGTTTGTTTTTAATCCTTGTGAGCCTGTCTCTAACTTGTGCCCTTCAACTCAGCCAGCGCAGAATTTCACAACGTTTGGGGATCTAGACATCGTGCATCGAAGGTGCAGAGCGCAGAACAGGTCATCTCACAAATTGTTCTTACATTTATTCTGTATGAGAAAATGATAAACAACAAACTATTATTCTTCTACAAGAGTCTGTCCAGAACGTATCCAGTCATTTAATATTTAAAAAGAACCAATTGTGTCTTAGTCTCTTCCAATGTATTCTCATTGGGATTATCACATATTTATCCCAACATACATTCTTTTTAAAATTTTTTCAAAGTATACAAAGTTCACATGCCATCAGCTGTCTTTTTGCATTCTCCTTAATCTTGTTCATGGCATTTTGATAGCAATTTTAACTATGGGGAAAAACCAAAAGAGACAAGGATTTAAATTTGGTCTTTAAGAGGCTTGATAGATTTAGGTAATGTAAAGTTTTGTCAATAAAATCTGTACTATTTGTCTGAATTTTTGAGAAAAGGTGTGATATGTATTATTTTGATTTTTTGGACTGTTGTTTTCATCTTTATTGTTATATATAAAAAATATAAAAAAAAAAAGATGTTTCAACCATTGTACCCCCCAGCCATCTTCAAGTCTATCCTGTCCATCTATATTTAAAAAAAAAATGATTGTGAAGCTTCTCAGATTGATGGGTGTGCAAAAATAATGACATCATTATTTGAATGAGATCTTTTTAATTTCTTCAAGACTTTGTTTGCTCAACAGTCAAACTATTCAAAATGATTTCCCAGGTTGAATCATTATTATGCTCAGACAGACAAAGTACACCTGAAGAAGGCTGGAGAGTACAATGGCAGAAACATTGTCTTTTTATATAACACAATAAAGATGAGAACAACAATAAAAAAAAAAAAAATAAAAAAAATAATACAAAACCTATTTGAAACGATTCTACTGGATTGGTCATTGTGAATGATATAATGGTGAGTTACATAAAATTATTTTAATAGAATTTTACTGCCAACTGAGTAACCCCACAGGAAAGTGTCTGTTCACACGTGTGCGCCTCTATTCTGTATGTGTGTGTGTGTGTAAGAAATTTTGAATACTAACTGTAGGAAATTGGGGAGAAGAGGAAGAAATC
This sequence comes from Doryteuthis pealeii, assembly GCA_023376005.1. Taxonomy (NCBI): domain Eukaryota; kingdom Metazoa; phylum Mollusca; class Cephalopoda; order Myopsida; family Loliginidae; genus Doryteuthis; species Doryteuthis pealeii. Next base: position 24,383 of record JALAJA010000742.1, read on the forward strand.
CGCAAGAGAATAAAAGGAAGATTAGATGGGGGTGGGGTAGTATTATCCTGACTGAAAAAAAAAAAAAGAAAGGATGCTGGAATGAACAAGTGAAAAGAGATGGTTAGTTGGATTTTACAGCATGTCAACTCTTGTTGGGTTATTTTATGCTAAAGACATTTTGTTTTATTCATTCTTCATGGGTATTCAATTTTTTTTAAACACGTTTTTTACTACTCATTATTTTATCTATGTAACTTATAGATGGGACCCAAACAGGTACTACCACTCCGGGTTAGGGTGGACCTGGAAGTAATGGTGATAAAGGAGTATTCAACATTCCTTAGAGTTTCATAATTTAACATCATACCCAAGACATTAAGACCCTTAGCCACCACCATCTACCACATATATGATCGGAACAATCATATAGGTGCTAGGGCTTGACGTGATTGGAGAGGGCCTCTCTGACTGCTTGTTTAGCCTAAGTAAGGGCCAAAGTGGAGGGTTATATAACATGGAATGCTCAAACACCAGGATTCCATCCTTAAGCATCACAGGTCACCAGCAATGGCAACAGGTGGCCCCCTTTGGGGCAATATTACCCTTCTGCAGAGGTGCAGTCTACAGGGCGTGGTGAAAAGAGAGGATAAGTTCTTGAAATGAAACAGAAAGAAAATAACAATAAAAAGATAAATACAAACAAAGTAAATAAAGTCGTCAGAGCGGACTATTGTCTGTATCAGCCGAAGAGTGTGGGAGTCTTCCCTTTTGCTAATGCTAGACCAAGGAGATAGTTTTTTTGGGGTAAGGCAGGTTTTAGTAGTTTGCTTGTTTACTTGTGTAAAACAGATTTTTTTTTTATATCGTGCATAAGCCTATAAATATAAGATAATTGTCTCCAGCAAATTGATACTTACTTAACAAGTAAATGTTTATTGAATTGATAGAAATGTGGGAATATATACAAGAAGTACAGCTGTTTTATACTTGCATTACATGGCTCTACGGGTCTTTATCTGATTAATGCACAAACAATTTTGTCATTCCCAATAATGAGTTAAGATATGAATAATGTTCCATTGATTATTTCATTGATATAACACTTAACAACCATAACAATTATTTTATAGCAACGTTCATGTTGCAAATTATATCATATAAATCATCAAATATACAGCACTTAGAAAACAGAACTTATAAAGATGGATGAGATGTCATTTAATGGTTGGTTGGTTTTTACGGCATGTCAACCCTTGTTGGATTATTTTATGCCAAAGATGTTTTGTTTTATTCATTCTTGATGGGTATTCAAATTTTTTTTTTAAACACATTTTTTTTATTTAACTAATAGATGGGACCCTAAAAGGTATTACCACTGCAGGTCAAAGTGGACCTGGGAGTAATGGCGATGACAGGAACTTCATTATTGGATGTAGTTTAACGTCATACCCAGACACACTCATTTAATGGTATATATATATATATATATATATGAAGTTTATTCTTTTACTTGATATGCATTCGTATATGAAGTACCATCCTCATTTTTCTTTTTATGAGGGAGAGTCAAAAATTACTTGCACTTTCACCATAACATATTTATTATTGTCACATGCATTCTGCGCATGTGTGCTTATAGTTGACCAGAAATTTGGAAACAGCATGCTGTACTGCATGGCATTTATGTCAGATGTTCAAATCCAAAAATTTTGGAGTGTTTGGGTATCAATCTGAGGACAGTGCAGAGAAATCAAAAACAGTTGGAGAAGTTCAATGGTGATTGGGAAAGTACGGCAGTTTAGAAGCCTCAATCAAATCATTCTAATAAGAAAAGAACTCCTGAATTCTTTTGGTGAAATCCAGGCCATGAATGACAACGGTCCTGGCAAGTCAATCAGTTCCATAGTCAGGGATATGTGAGTGTCTGAGTTTCTTATAGGGTAGGTAGTGCATGAAGACATTTGCTATTTCTCATACAAGATGAGAAAAGGGCCAATTTTTATTACAGTTCATGAAGGACAAGAGGAAAGACCACGCTGCAAAACTTTTCAACAAACACAAACATCCTCTCCAACTGAACATGATTTGGCTTTTCTCAGATGAGAAATATTTTTGCCAGGATCAGATGGTGAACTCTAACCCCATAAGATATACTGACAGTAATGAAAACCAAACATCTAGTCCACATCATGGTGTTTGGGGTTGGCATTCATCTTCCCACATGGTCTCAGATTCAAGATGGAGGCTTACATCAAATGCCTGAAGGAGGCAGAGCTATCCTGGATCAAGAAGGTGGCAGTTGGAAGACCCTACATCATGCCACACAAGCAAAAGAACCCAGTGTTGGCTGTGAGAATATTTCTTCAACCACATCATCCCTAATATCTGGCTGCCTCCCCTGATTACAATCCCCTTGATGATTATGTGTAGGGTGTGGTTGAGTGAGAGACCAATGAAACTCTGTGCAACACAAAAGATGAACTGAAGGCAACGATAATGGCGGCATTTACCAATTTAAACAATGTGACACTTTTAATTGCACTAAAATGCATCGGAATGCATCTAAGGGGTCATGTGTGTAGTGTGTGTATATATATATATATATGTATATATATATGTATATATATATATATCCGTACGTAGATAGGAAGTAGTGTATCATGTGTGTAAACATTAGTGATAAAATAACCAAGAAATGAAAAAGAATGAATAAATAAATAAATAAGACAGATGGGAATATATTTGATATCCAACCGAGACAAATGTCTGAGGCCTGGGTTAATTTGGCATTGTGTAAATTGATGATGAGGACAATTGTTTATCTGTTTGTGCCTGTATGATTATAGTTCGTTTTAATATTTCAAACAAAAATACATCGGTAAAAGTAATTGAATGACCAGCATGGATTAGTCAGAAAGGAGATGGTGAGGGTGGAATTTTATATATATATATATATATATATATATATATATATATACATACGGTCACAGAAGAAGATCAGTTAGAGTTAGATTTTCGGCGGCAGGTGATGATATCGATAGTAGCAGAGACTTAGAAATTAGCCAGTGAAGCCAGTAATTCACTTAGTCTCATGACAACTTCTTGCCAGCTGAGAGAGCCCACTACAACTGCTTAAGTGTCACAACTCCCTCTTCTATCAGTGTCCTATTAACAGACTTGTGTTTGTTTTGTTTTGTTTCTTTTAATCCCTGTGAACCCATCTGACTCGTGCCTTCGCATCGGCCAGCACAGAAAATCACAACGTTGGGGTCTAGACATCGTGCAGCGAAGGTGCAGGGTGCAGAACGGGTATTCTCACACTGGTGCCGTGACCACAGATTCGACCCTTAAAAGTGGTTACACAATAGAAGTAAAGGAAAGAAGGAGAAAGACGGAAACAAAAAAGGAAAGAAAGAAAGAAACGGAAAGTGAAAAGACAGAACCCAAAAATCTGAAGAAGAGAAAAGGAACACAACAGGAAGGAAAGAAAAAAGGATTGTCTGAATGAACTGATCAAAGAAAACAGATTTTGTTTCATTTTCTTTTAGCTGAAAACTGAAAGGAACACCCTTAGAACATTTTTAAAAAAAACAAAAACAAAAAAAAAAAAAAAAAAAAAAAAACAAAGAGGATCAACTGAACATTTGAAAAAAATAATAAGAAAACCAACCACGGACCCTGCCAGGTAGGCTTAAAATTCATTTCATTTTGTTGTTGTTGTTGTTGTTGTTGTTATTGTCTTGACTAGAGTGTCTACCTTACTGGCATTAGTTTATTTAGTTTATTATGGATAGGGATAATTTAACGCGCCCGGCTTTCAAAATAGCAGCAAGTGGGTCTAAAATCCCCATTTTCACAGGAAAAGCCTCTGAATTTCAGCACTGGGTAGAGGCACTGAAAAAGAAGGCTAGGATTTACCAGCTGACACAAACAGAGTTGGTGAATCTGGCTTACGACTATTCAGACGGGGTTGTATCTGAATATATCGGACTTTACTTAGACGATAATCCTGAGAGTAACTGGGGAGATCTCTTAGTGCAGCTGACGAACCAGTACAGTGACTACACTAGTGCTACCGACGCTGCAAGAGCATTAATTAAGGTTAAGCAAAAAGTAGGAGAAACACTGCCGGAACTAGCTAGTAGAATTCTAGGGTTAGCAAAGATTGCCTACAAAGACGCCGTCCAACGTGAAGGAGAGGCGGTGCAGGCGCAGCTAGCTGAGTATTTCACGGACGCAATAGAAAATTCGTTCGTAAAGGAAGACACAGCAAGGGCGGCCCCAACCTCACTAGCGGAGGCGTTTGAGATAGCAGGAAAGAGTCTAAAACTATATAATAGACTAGCGACCTCGCAAGGTCAAGTACAGGAAAGAAGGGAACTGGGCGGGACAGGTACAGGAAGGACAGAAATCCCTCCTGTAGTTTGGGATCGATGGGGGCATGGCCATCCAAGCTATTGGGTGGGAGACCGCCCCCATGAGAGGGGTTGGAGAGGGCCACCCCCCGACCCAAGACAACCAGGGTGTTGGGAGTGTGGTCGAATGGATCACATACGGAGAGTGTGTCCCAGGAGAAGAGTCACCCCACCCGGGGAAAGGGGGCCCGTAAGGACTCAGGGAAACGCAGGAGGGCCACCCAGAAGAAGATGAGGGTGGCCCAAAGTTATGCAATATTTGATCAGAGTACTGAGATGGCCTGTGAGGTAAAGATAGTAGGAAAAGTTGTGCAAGCCTTATTAGATACGGGGGCATCTATATCAATTATTAGACAAAAAGAGTTATTAGAGTTAGGAGTCACAAATAAGGACCTAAAACCAGCGGACTTAAAGGTAGTACAGGCTGATGGGCGAGAAATGGAATTATCTGGTATGATATGTCTGCCAGTAATAGTAGAAGAAGTAGAGACAATGGAAACGTTATATGTAGCACCGACTCTGTGTAGGTCAATGATTTTAGGTAGAAACTGGCTGGAAGGAAACGGGGCAAAATTAAGTTTTAATCCAGCTTTGCTGGAAGTAGGCGGAAGAGAGATACCACTGGGAAACTGTAGGAATGAAGAATCTGTTGTGGTGGCCCCCGAAGACATTGTTATCCGGCCTCGTACAGCTATCTCTTGTCAGGGTAAGCTGTCTCCTGCAGAACAGCGCAGGGGTACATTTCAAATAACCCCTATAGACGATCGCTCCTATGAAAAGGGGGAGGTTATGCTGTGCGAATCAGTGGTAGAGGTTGGTGAGGCAGGTCGGGTTCCGATATTGCTGGCTAACACCACAAATACCACGATAAAAATACCTAGGGGTAAGGAACTAGGACGAGCAGTATCTGCGAGCATTAGGGAGAATGTGTTGAGTAAAAATTACACTAGGAGCCATCAAGTAAACACAGTAGTTAAGGTCGAAGAAATAGAAGCACCCGCTGAACATAGGGATAGTATAAGCAAGTTCTTAATAAAGAATAGAGATGTGATAGCCCACTCGGATAAGGAGTTAGGTCAAACTCAGTCTGTTCGGATGAAGATCAACACTGGTGACCATCCACCTATAAGACTCAGGCCATATCGAACTCCATTGCACAAGCGGGAGCTAGTAGAGGGGGCAGTTAAGGATATGCTGGGGCAGGTGTGATTGAGCATTCTGTGTCCCGTGGAGCTTTCCAATAGTGATAGTCGACAAGAAGGATGGAGGACATAGGTTCTGTGTAGATTTTAGGGCCTTGAATAAAATTACGAAGCCCCTGGCATACCCACTACCTTTAATTGATGACATCCTAGCATTGCTTGGAAAATCTACATACTTTTCTACGCTGGACCTGAGATCGGGATACTGGCAGGTAGCCTTGGATGAGGTTGACCGAGAAAAGACAGCCTTTGCATGCCACGTGGGACTTTATCAGTTTAGAGTCATGCCCTTCGGATTGGCTAACGCACCTGGTGTTTTTCAGCAACTCATGTCTGTGGTGCTTGGAGGGCTAGAAAGTTTTCTATGGCCTACCTGGATGACATATTGATTTTTTTCAAGCAGTGCTGAGGAACACCTCAGGCATTTGCAGGCAGTTTTTGTTCGGCTAAGGAAGCATGGACTGAAGATTAAGTTATCTAAGTGCCAGTTTATGAAGAAAGAGACAAAATATTTAGGATTCATTATTAATGAGAGCGGTGTACACCCCGACATAGATAAGGTAGAGGTAATCAGAGCCATGCCCGAACCACGTACTGTTAGGGAAGTTAGGGGGTTTATAGGTGCGATAGGTTTTTACAGGAGATTCATACCAGCGTTTTCGAGGATAGCAACCCCACTCATAGCATTGACAAAGAAATATGCTCGGTTTAGTTGGACAGAGGATTGTCAGCGATCCTTCAATGCGCTGAAAGAACAGTTGACAGCTATCCCTCTATTAGCCTACCCAGACTTGAGTAAGCCGATGGTTTTGTACACCGATGCCAGCGATCAGTGCATTGGTGCCTGCCTCACCCAGCCACGCCCTGAGAAGGACGGTCCTATGCCGGGTATACCAGAGGAAGTACCTATTTACTTCTTGTCCCATAAACTGTCGCCTACCCAACAGAGGTGGCCAGTGATTGAAAAGGAGGCTTACGCCATAGTTTATGCATTGGAAAAGCTAAACTATTACTTGAATGGTGCTACCTTTGTAATTAAGACTGACCATAAACCCCTTCAGTACTTATTTTGAAGCGGATTGGACCAACAAGAAGATTCAACAATGGGCACTTAAATTAAGCGGGTATAACTGCAAGATAGAATACTTAGCCGGTAGAGAGAAATACGTGTGCTGACTTGTTATCACGGATTCCTAAGCAGTTGGAGCGGGAATCGATAAGCATAATACCAGAGGTGGATGATCGAGCATACCAGATAAATGTGATCAATTCCCACCAAATAGAAAGGAGACCAAGCATTGACGATGCAGCCTGTGAGGCCCCAGATGCCACAGAACAGCAACCGTTAGGAGAACTAGTTAGTGAATATCAGATGGATGAGGAAATTAAGACACTAAAAGAAGCGATAGAGGCGGGGAAGGTAACACGGGCCTGTGCAAGTAGGTACTTGATACAAGATGATCGGCTGTACTACCTCTCTAATAAAGATGATGAGGTTAGGCCCCGATTATATGTCCCCCAAACGCTACGGAATAATAGTAGAACAGTGCCACGATGCGATAGGACACATAGGCATAGATAAGACCTACGAGCTTATTAGTAGGAAATATTATTGGCCTAGGCTGTATAAAACAGGTAACGACATATGTGAATAGCTGTGTCACCTGCCAGGCCAGGAGTAGTAGACACGAGACAGCCCCTCTTATGGAGATGGATGTTCCAGCTTATCCATTTGAGAAGGTTAGCTTGGATATCTCTGGCCCATATAGTGAGACCACACAGGGAAATGTCTATATAGTTAGTTTTGTTGATTGGTTAACCAATTGGCCAGAAGCATACGCGGTGGCAGACAAGAAGGCTCAAACTGTGGCCAGCTTGATTTTGACTGAGATATTTCCACGTTACGGTGCCCCCTTGGAGATAGTGACTGACAATGGAACCGAAAACGTTAATGAAATTATGAAGGAAACTATGAAGAGCCTCAATATAAAGCATATCACAACGTCCCCATATCATCCGCAGAGTAACGCGAAGGTAGAACGTTTCCACCGTTTCTTGGGTGACATTCTGTCTAAATTGACTGAGGGTGACAGACATAACTGGGACCTGTATTTGACTCAGGCATTAGCTGCTGTGAGGTTCTCAATGTGTGAGACAACAAAATTCTCCCCCTACTACATGCTGTTTGGGCGTGATGTGGTCCTACCGGTAGATAATTTGCTGAAACCGCGTAGAAAATACATGGGGGAGGACTACCACCGACTTATCATTGAACAGCAGCATAAAACCTTTGTCAAGGCTCGGCGCAGAATAATACGGGCACAGAAAAAGAGAAACGAGGCTATCAATAAGAACCGCCGAAAAATAGAATTAGGTGTAGGAGACCCAGTATATTACCGAGCTCATGCTAGGCAGGGCAAACTGGATCAAAGGTGGAGGCCCTGCCATAGAATAGTTGAACAGACAGGTTCAGTCTCATTCTTAATATGGGATCAGGTTTCCGGTAAGGTAAAGAGAGCCCATGCAAATGATCTAAAATTAGCAGATATCGATGAGTGGGAAATCCCTGAACCTAGTACTAAGAAAAAACGAATGAGAAAAGGCGACTCTAGTAGAACCTGTAGACATAGATACAGATAGCGAAAATGAGTATATACATATACCCTATGATCGTGATAGCAACTTAGGTGAGAATCTAGTAGCACCAGACGGGGAGGATAATGCTCTTAGCCCAAACCTCAGTGAAGAAGAAACCAGTGAGTGGGAAGAGGAGGATGTCGTACCTCTTTCCAACTACAATTGAGAAAAGAAGATACATTAGGAAGTGAACCCGAGTTACCACTCAAATTGAGGCTAAGGGGAGCACAGGCGTTAAGATGTCAAAGGGATATAGAAGCAACCTCCCAACACTGAATAGGTAGGTGATGCAAAAGTGGATGATCTCTTGGGGTGTTCGTGTGTGCTGCTGTTCGTGTGGAAGGGCCCCATGCGGAGGTGGTGCTCGCGGGTATTTTGAGACTGAATTCACCAAGCATTGGGGTGGGTAATATATATCAATTAATAAAAAGACTGGTAGAGGTTAGGTATAAGTTAAACAAGGTATTCAGCAAGCTTGTCAAGTGGAATTTTCCAGGGAACAGCAATGGGGTTTGGGCGGTGGCACTGGAGGAAGTAGATAGTAACTATAAGAGCGGAGCCACCACTGACTATTATTAGTTTACCTATGGGGTGCCAATCACTCTACCGCTGCATTGTCAGGCGGAGAAGGACTTTGAATCTAAGGACTCTTTCCTTGCTCTTTCAGACGTTTTTTTTTTTAGGTGGAGGGGTCTGTGGTATCCCCGAGTGGGGAAATCACTGAACCTAACTATGGGTAAATTGCCCCTGCTATGGGAGGATATAGATAATATTGACCCACACAAACTGATGTATAAGCTGGAGACAGTGGAAAGGAAAATACCCATATGAGATGATCTGCCCACAAGCTGGACATCATGGGTAGTAGTGTCATAGTAATAGTTATAATTATATTAGTAATTGTAATCCGGGGAAGGCAGTGATTAGAAAGTAGAGTGAAAGATATGCCAGAAAAGGGACACAATAGCATGACATATCAGCAATTGCAGTAAGGACCAAAATGAAAAAGACACCACAGCCGACACGATTATGGGTCAACTGGACCCTTCATGTCCAGTGCAAGCATGATCTGGAGAGCCTCTGCAACTTGATGTCCGAAGGACGAAGACATGAAAAACATTAAAAAAAAAAGATTATAACTTGCGCATGCAGTATCAGCAAAGAACTATGTAAGGTTAAAACCTTAAAGAAAAAAAAAAAAAAAAAAAAATGGTTGAGAGAGGTAGAAGTGAAATCTGAACTTGTTGAACTTTCCTATTTAGGATGAACATTGTTTTTGTGTGTATATGGGTTAATGAAAGACTGGAAGAGATGACCTATCGATACCTCCAGTAACCCAGGACATATTATGTTGAGGTTTCAGGTTGTTTGTTTGGTTGTTCTCTTAAGAAAAAGGGTAGAGACCCCAAGGTTTGGAGATGTAATCGACAATGCTTCTCTAAAGTAATGTAATTCCTGCTACGGCACCTATCCAACTGTGGAAATTATGATGTTCCCGAGTCGTAAGGAATTTAAAAAAAAAAAATGAATACTTCTGAATCATTTAGAAGGGTGGTTAAAATTCCCTTGCGTTCATCAGAAGGTGATGTGAAATCTTGGAGGTGAGCCAGAAAAGCCCTCCTGAATCGTTAAGTAGAAGGGTGCTTAAAATTCCCTTGTGTTTATCAGAAGGTGATGTGAAGTTTTGGAGGTGATCCGAAAAAGTAATCCTGATTGTTGAGTCAGAAGTCCCCCAAAGATCATTACAGGAGAAGCAAAGTCGAAGACCTGAACCCAACATAACTATCCATGTTTTTTTTGTTGTGTGTATGTTTGTGTCGAAAAGGGTGAGGATCCCACCCGTACAAGTGCACTGTTGGCCATTGTTTTTTGTTTTTTTTTATTTGTTTTTTTTATTTTTATTTGAAGGGAGGTGGCAAAGCCCTCTGATTATATATTGTTGTGAATTTTTTGTTGTTGTTATGATGTTTTTTCTCAAAACCAAGAGAAAAATGTTGTCCCCCCTTCAGGCGCCGAAGGGAGATGCATACTGTTGTTTTGTTGTAATTTATAAATAAATGACAAGAACGGTTGAGGGAGGTATGTGACACTTTTAATTGCACTAAAATGCATCGGAATGCATCTAAGGGGTCATGTGTGTAGTGTGTGTATATATATATATATATATATATATATATATATATATATGTATATATATATATATCCGTACGTAGATAGGAAGTAGTGTATCATGTGTGTAAACATTAGTGATAAAATAACCAAGAAATGAAAAAGAATGAATAAATAAATAAATAAGACAGATGGGAATATATTTGATATCCAACCGAGACAAATGTCTGAGGCCTGGGTTAATTTGGCATTGTGTAAATTGATGATGAGGACAATTGTTTATCTGTTTGTGCCTGTATGATTATAGTTCGTTTTAATATTTCAAACAAAAATACATCGGTAAAAGTAATTGAATGACCAGCATGGATTAGTCAGAAAGGAGATGGTGAGGGTGGAATTTTATATATATATATATATATATATTATATATATATATTATACATACGGTCACAGAAGAAGATCAGTTAGAGTTAGATTTTCGGCGGCAGGTGATGATATCGATAGTAGCAGAGACTTAGAAATTAGCCAGTGAAGCCAGTAATTCACTTAGTCTCATGACAACTTCTTGCCAGCTGAGAGAGCCCACTACAACTGCTTAAGTGTCACAACTCCCTCTTCTATCAGTGTCCTATTAACAGACTTGTGTTTGTTTTGTTTTGTTTCTTTTAATCCCTGTGAACCCATCTGACTCGTGCCTTCGCATCGGCCAGCACAGAAAATCACAACGTTGGGGTCTAGACATCGTGCAGCGAAGGTGCAGGGTGCAGAACGGGTATTCTCACAACAAGAAGACTGCTGGAAAGACTTGCAGGAGATTCCAAAGTCGTCTGAAGGCATCGTTGAAACCAATGGCAATTTAAACAAAAATAAGTCTCAGTTGGTAGAGTACTTGACTAGAAATCAAGCTTCTTGGTTCGATACCTGCCCTCGCCAACTCAGCGAATGAGTAGCACAGGGATCTGTGCGATAAAATAAGGAGCTGATGATACAAAAAAACCATCTCCTTGGTCTAGCGCTAGTGAAAAGGGGGATAGACTTCCTCGCATTCTGGCTGATATCGACTTTAGGCCACCCCGACGACTTAAAATACTATAAGTAAGTAAAGATATTTTTATGTCATTTTGGTAAATATATTTGTCCAGTTTGTACTTCCAGGTGTCTTCTAAATGAGTGTAAAATTTCAAGAATATTGATAAAGATTAGCCACTATGAGTTTGAAAAACAAAATAGCGTGTAAAAATTAGTCTTAAAAAAAAAAGAAAATGTCATATTTTATGTTTTTTCAAAAAAATATCATTTTAACTCG
>JALAJA010000743.1:0-14728 GCA_023376005.1 Doryteuthis pealeii
AGAATCCTGTCCACCTATCACCGGTCGCCATTCACGGCCAACCAAGTAGCCCCATTGGGGGGAAATTTTACCCGTCTGCAGAGGCATGGCATACGGATTACGTGCTTGACTACGACAATCGTAGTAATAAGTTCGAATTCCAGTCGCAATATCAGGTTCACTTTCGATTAATACCCTTGGGAAATATATAAACAAATCATACCTCAGCAATGGGTTAAACATATTACTACTACTGTTTCTTCTACAAGGGTGGTTTTGACAATAGAAAAGCTATTGAGGTTTGATAAACCTTTAAACAAACAATGAAAATATGAATGTACTGTAATATTATGAAAATAAGATTGTGATTATCGTGAATTCAGGTGGTTTGAATGTTGGAGTGAAGGCGGTGGTGTTAATCAGCACAATAAATAGAATCGATTAACCGTTTGAATTTCGTCTAGGATTGCAAATGACCGGAAAAGGCAAAATCCTCTCTTTCCCTGACCTTTGTTTCATCGCCAAATAACCACTACAAAATCTAGTTCATGACATGCTACGATGTTTAAAAGGAGAAAGAGTGAGAGGTGGGGACATGGGTCACCTGATCTCCTGGATTTAGCAAACATACCTAGGGAACAAAATAAAAAACAAAAATATCTTTTAACAATTAGAAACAATTCTGTAGTGTTGAGAACACGGTGTTCATAATGTGCGGAATTTGATGGGGAAGCTGTTGGTTTTCATATCATAATTATTGTTTGATCTACGAGGCTGCTGACAAAAACAACCCTGCATTCCGATTTAATATAAACCTGGCCCACCTATCCAGATGGGATATGCATAATATGTACTTACCTAACCTCTTCGCTTGAGTAGGATGCGACACAAGGTCTGCCCTATTACCATAGTTTAGTCTGACAATAGATGGATTCATTTTTTCCCAAGAGTAGGTGTTCACCCAACCTTAGGATTGGACTCACAATCAGTAATTAATGGATTGGAAGATTTGCCTGCCAACCATTAAACCTCGATGGGTCGCATTAACTTTTCAAGAGTATTAACGCTATGTGAAATGCAAACATTTCTAATTATGGATTTGAACATGGGTCGCTGTATAGGTGAACTCTCAAAGTAATTTTGAATAACGAGAAGATAACCCCTTTAGTTTAAATACAGAGTTTTCTTTCTCCTAGATTGTGTCATAATAAAGAGCCAGTTTACTCTACTATTTACCCTTAACTGAATGTGATATAGTTGAACGCGTACCTTTCCCAATGATATCAACACAAATGTGAAAATGCAAACAGCCGTTTCAAGAATTGGAACTCGTCTCATCGAGTCTAATTCCTGATGATAACCATTCACTACATGTTTTTCGGACAAATACCCTTTGGAAAGGTATGAATACATGCACTCTTCAAGGTATGGTTTAAATAGTACCACATCCATTCTCCTAGAATGATGGTTTTGGCATTAAATAAACCAGGAAGGTTGATATCCCATTAAACAAAGAAACAATACCAATCGAACCAGCCACTTCGAGATGAATGCTAAGAAAACAAAAAATAGATTCATGTTTGTTATAATGATTGTGGTTGTGTTTTGCTAATCCAACTATCAGAAAATATGTACGTATTAACAACCACTACTCAACGGAAACGTTGTGACATGACATCATTGTCTAAGCGAGATACAACTGGTTTGAATTCAGAATTTTTTTTCTTTGACTGTGGCCTAACGAGACGAAAGAATCAAATCCTGATGTAATATGCACCTATGGCTGACAGGAAAACAGATGGATTCCTGCATTTCCGAGGGAAATGGTGCGAAGTGAAACGCAAACAGCCTTGTCCAGGATTTGAACTCGGGTCACGATTCCATTTCTAATTATTATAACCGTTATGCGAACGTGCCAATAGCACGTCAAGGTATGTTTCACTTTTCCCAGCCTCCCACAAATATCTGAGATATACTATTTTTGGAATGCTACATTTTCATATATTGGTAATACAATATTCATTTAGCAGAGTTTTGAAATACATGATAACTAATAAAACTCTACGATTATAATAATCATGTATTTTAACATTTCCTGTCTGTATTTTGATCTCATTATATTTCTCTAGAAAAAAGAAATGTTAGTATAGGGAAGACATGAAGTCAACAACGTTGGTAACTGATAGTTTATCGTCTATACAATTTCCAAACCAAGTTCACATGTGCTATAAAATATAATGAGCACTTTTACTTATAAATATACAAAATATATTATAATAACAATATGATTTATATCATACGTATGGATACAAATATATATATAATATATATATATATATATATATATTGTATACTTATATGATATATATGCCAGTACATATCAATAAATATATATATATATATATATATATATATATATCAATCAATATATATGTATACTATGATATCTATCTATATACCTTGGTTCAATATATATTCTGAGAGATAAATATTGAACCAAGATATATAGATAGATTGATAGAAAGATATTGAAAATTGATAGATATAGATATCGATGTAAGATAGATAAACGAAGCAAATAAATAGATTTAAACTGAACTGATCGATACTAAAACTGATATATATATATATATATATGTGGTGTGTGTGTGTGTGTGTGGCGCGCGCGCGTATATTATATATATATGTATATATATACATACATATATATACATAGAGAGAGAGGGGGGAGAGAGATGAATAGGAAAACTTGTAGGTTTGTATACCAACTTATTCTGAGTATATTTTGTGTTGTATTGAAGGACCATAAAATGTATCAGTTTATTGCTTTTACTATCATTCCAATTTTTTACCCTTTCAAAACTTGTTTGTTTCTTTACTTTCACTCGTATCCACTGCCCGAGTTTGCAACTATTTCTGTTCACCTGATGAAAAATGTCTCCAATTATTCGGAAACCTGTCAAAATCAGAATTGAACAACCAATGCATCTGGTCTTTATATTTCTATTTTCAGTATTTTTTCTTCTTTCTTTTTTCTCCGAAAGTAAATGAAAAAAAAGACATATACGTTCCTTATTCACAAGCAAATATTTTGCACAAGTTTCGTCACTTTTTTTTTTCTTTCAAATCTCACGAACAACAATAATTAAGTTATGCTGTCTTTATTGATTGGATGGTGAGTCTTCGTGGCGTAGTGGCTAACACGCTGGACTGCAACATTAGTAGACGAATACGCAATACTGTTCACTTTTTGACTAATACACTTGGGCAATGTATAAAACCCCACATTCTCAAGTTATGAGTTAAATAATATCACTGCTGTTATTTTGCTTGAATAGATTCGGCATTGGATAACCCACGAAGGTTGATATGTCATTACAAAAAAAAAAAAAAACACTTCAATGATTGGAAATATTTTCTCATAATTTGTTTTGTGAGGCGTGATATGAGAACTAATTGCAATATTGAAATGTATTTGAAGAATCAGTATCGAGAAATGACTATTTGAATACATTTCTTTCAGAATGAATGATGTTGTTTTTCTTTTTGAAAAGCTAGGGAGTGAAACTATCTCGTCAAACTTTCGTCAAACTTTTAAAGAATGTCGAAAGATGTGTGGTGTCCAATTAATATATACCATTCATTAAATCACGTATTGTTATATTATATATTATATATATATATATATGTGTGTGTGTGTGTGTGTGTGTGTGTGTGTGTGTGTTGTGTGTGTGTGTGAGAGAGAGAGGGAGAGTATGAGAGAGTGTGTTTTTATATTAAATGAGTGTGTATGTGTGTGTTTATATATATATATGTAAAATATGTTATATATATAATATATATAAAACATTTCATTAATATACACATATACACACAGAGACACATATATATATATATATTATATATATATATGTTGTGTGTGTGTGTGTGTGTGTTAAGTGAGAAATAATAGGAAATTAATCCGACAGTATGTGAAGAAAGGTAGACAATCACGGTATGTTGTAGAAAATGGATAATTTTTGTAGGTAGTGATGTCGACGTTGTAACGTTTCGGTCTGCTCATAACCAATCTTTATGCCATTCACCATCTTTACATGAATCACTACATCTTCAAACCCAGTATATAAGACCCACCCACTCCCAAACACCTAACATATGTGGCATCATTATCAGAACCCCATTGCTATACATCCTATCTGAGAGAAAGAGGAAAATCTCCTACTACCAACCTTTGCTAACACCAACAACTGACCACCCTCCCCTTATTCATAGCCACCTAATTCACCAGTATGAAAATGTTCACCACTGAAGCAAGAACTCAATCCTATGTCCTGAAGAAGGTCTAACAGACCAAAACGTTACAACGTCGACATCAGTACCTACAATAAACATCCATTTTCTACCACATCCCGTGTTTGTCTACCTTTCTCCTTATATATATATATATATATGATAAGTTGTAAACAAGGTTTGTTTAGAATGGCTTTTTGCCGATAATTCCCGCCTAATTCATTATTAATTAATTAATTTTCAAAATTAGGTACGACTCCAATTAAGCACATATATATATATATATATATATATATATATATATATATATATAAGTGTATATGTAGTATTTCATAGAATGTCACGGTTTAAATTGTTTTCGTAAACAAAATTTTCAAAATATATATTTTATCGTGTATTTTGACATTTCCTGTCTATCTGTATTTCTACTGTCTCTTTCTTTTCTCTCCTCTCACTTTCACCCTCTCTCTCTCTCTCTTCTCTCTCTCTCTCTCTCTCTCTCTCTCTCTCTCTCTCTCTCTCTCTCTCTCTCAATACACATGTGTGTGTGTGTGTGTGTGTGTGTGTGTAAGTCTGTGTCTGTGTGTTTAAAATGTTTTATAATCACGCGTAGATAATGAACTTTTGAATTGTATATGTGTGCATATATTAGTCTCTACTTGTTTTAACTTCTTATATAATGAGTATTGAAAGGAAGGACACTTATAAACATATGTACACATACATACACACACACATGCACATATAATACATATATATATATATATCATATATATATATATGTGTGTGTGTGTGTTGTTTGTTGTGTGTGTAAGTGTATTGTAGACTGCAATGGGTTATCTTTTCGATTAATACTTACGAAGTAACACGTTTTCAGAATGTCTCTTGCAAATGGGTAAAAGTTCGCATCAAATAACAAGCCTTTCATCTAAGTCTCATCAATGGAAACTACCTGGATACAATTATAGATTCATTTTTAGTAATTATATCTACTCAAACATTGCTTTGCAAATGTTATATCTTAGATAGTAAATGCGATGCCTAATGTATGTAACTCAGTGTTTAAATCGTCGCAGTAGAAAGTCTATGTAGATTCAGCTTGTGTTTTGAAAATGAATATGATATGTGATTAGTTTTGCGAACTTTTTTAGAAGAAATTTCGCCTAGTGTAAGGGTTAAAATAAATGAGTACTGCGACTGAGTTCAAATCTTATTGGGTATGCCCTACTTTAGGCTGAGACAAAACTAAGCTAAACTTAGTATATCGTTTCGAACTGTTTTCATTGACTTTTGTTAGTAGAGTCAGCTGCTGCATTTGAGAAAAGAGTTCCAATTTCAGAACATATATCCTAATATCAATTACAGCATCTTATAATAAACCAAATGACCTTCTGTCTGTCTGTCCTACAACTAAGGATTTTTGGGGACCAATAGGAACTAAATTCTTTAAAATTGTTCCAACCATTCCGTTATTTTATTTTATTTTATGTTTAAGATAATAGATAAGACATAAAAAATGTAAATATTATATAAGACTTAAGTCGATATATATATATATATATATATATATATATATATATAACATTTATAGAAATGCATCAATGTTAATTGTCATCAAAAGTCAACATATCAGGATTTTTCTATTATTTATGTAGAATATTATACATTGAAGACGAATATATATGGATTTTATCATTTTTAGTGCAAGGTTAAACAATAAAGAAAAATACACGAGGATTTTATTTCTAATGGACCATTATAGAATGAATAGTAATATACCAGTATTTTATAATTTCTCATGGATAATTATACAATCAAGAAATATCTACCTGGATATCATTATTTGTAGTAGAATATTATACAGTCAAAACGAATATACTAGAACTATATTATTTCTAGTGGAACAGTATACAATCAAGACGAATACACTAGTATTCTATTATTTCCAGTGGAAAATTATTCAAACAAGAATAATCTATCAGAGTTATATTATTTCTAGTGGAACATTATAAAATAGACGAGATGTTGAACTAGGTCAACTCATCTTCTACCAATTTTGTTTATCTATTCGTACTCCGAAACCATTTGCATACAAGGTTAAACAAGGCGTAAATTGCTGTTATTGGCAAATCCAGATAAAAGTAAAGTTATTCATTTATTTATTTTATTCTTTAAACTTTGCAGTTTTCTTTTGTTTTGTCACAATTCCCGAAAAGTTCATTACAACTGCTCCAAATCGGCATGAAAGGAAGAATGATTCAAAAGAAATTGATGTTAAATGTATATTCTTACGAGCAATACCAGAATTCTCAGAGTTGCATATCAATAACTCACAGTGTATGTAGCGATAACTATTGTGGTCAGCTGAAACTGAACAGAATTGTCTGGCCAAAATTCAAAACTCCGTATGCGGTGAAAAATTGGCAGCGCTCACCAACCAGCATACACCACGTGCGATGTCAAAGACGATGGGAAACCTCTGGTATTTTGGAATCATAAAGGAAATTGCGGACAGTGTCATATACAGTAGAATTCTTGAGAAGTTTCCTCCAATATCAACCAGAAACGAACTTGCATTCTAATAAAATAAAGTTCTTCAATATAAAGCCAAACACATTTTTATTCGGTTGTAACATTATGCATAGTCAAATCTTTACATGTTCCCAAAAGGATTGTGAGGATATGGCAATGAAATGTGGTAAATAAATAGAAAGGTTGGTTGGTTGGATCTTACCGTATGTCAACCCTTTGGTTATTTTATGCCGAAGATATTTTGTTTTACTCATTAAAAAGGGTTGGGGGTTGCTATAAAGGAAATTTGTCGGGACAATCATATAGGTGCTATGGCTTGACATAATAGCCTATTGATTGAAGGGACCCCTGGAACCGTTCATTTAATCTAAATAAGGGCTAAAGTGTAAATAGAAAGGGTTGAAGATAATAATATGACTGATTAGACAAACAGTGGCTGAAGCCAGTAATGATCAATGAAACGTTTATTGACCTTCGCCTTAAAGATGGGTTGATTGATTGATTGATATTAATTGTGTAAGGTGACAAAATAATTATCTTCTCTTGGATTGTGAGCGAGGCTTCCAAGGTCACGTATCCGTTGGTCACGGAATAATTCATCCCCTTCAAACTCTCTCGTTTGTCCCCGATAATTTAGATACCTATTTTCGGTTCCCGCTCGAGAGCGAAAAAGGCATATTTCTCATCTCTGTTCGTAGAGACAATTATTTTTTCTACTTCGGCTTCGTATTTAGTGCACCTTGTCATAAAAACATGGAAAACAGTAATTTTTTTCTTACCATTCATTGATATTTCTTCATTACACCCTGTTTGTTAATTGAACACATGCAATTAATCTGTTTAGGACATATGTATTATGTTATTTTGTTGTTACATGTTATGAATATAAAACATTCATATGTGCATTGTTCATGCTAGTTAGTTGTTTGAATTTCCTTACCAAATATTTAGTGTTTGTGTATCCATGAATGCACTAATGCATTATTAGAACTTTGCGGTGATTTCAAAGAAATACCTTCTATTTTTAGAACGCTTGATTTTTTATGCCTGGAAGTTAGGAAATGACTTTCATTGTATCTTCTCTTTGCCTAACAAATTTCATCTGTATAAAATGTTCTTATTCAACTGTTTCCTTATTGCATAGGGATCAAGTACCAGTGTCAGAGTTGGATAAAACAAAAGATGACATGGATAGTCAGGAAGTGATTTTTTCAGTATAAACAAGTGACACATACGTGAGCCACTGAGAGCGGTTTACGGTAAGATCCCTGCGGGGGAGATACTGTGAGCGGCTTAGATTAGGAAAATAGTTAAGAGTGTTTTTTTCGCACGATCCCATCGAATATAAATGATTTTTAAGCAGATAAAAACATTAAAGTCATATGCTGGCGTAAAAGACTTGCGGATAATTCTGTTTTATTGGAAGGAAAAAATTGTGTTGAAAATTTGACTGGAATAATGGATTCCAAGAAATCATGGATGATATTGGTTCGGATTAAAAAGAATGGTAAAGTCAATGGATTCTTAGAGATCTGGCTGATGTTGAAATTATAGATTGATGTCTGACGAGATATTTGATACGAGATAAGAACAATTTTGATGAGGCTGTTTATATTTAACTTCAAAGTAATGCCTTTTCGGAAAGGCTTGAATCCTTCTCTTTTCCTTCAATCTATGGACAAATAATTGGGCAGACTAGGTTCTTGATCTTTCGTAAGACAACCAATCAAGGAGAAGGAAAATGCTAAATTCAAACAACTCTTAATATTTTTCCGACATAACCGACATGAACCTTGTGCTGAATTGTCATAGCTGGACAGAAAACAAGAAATACAACAGAATCCAAGTATCCCAAAAGCTTACAGGGTTTTTTCAGACGTTCCTAGCCTACTGATATGACGGAAGACCTAATTTAAACGACTCCAACCAATCAGTTATAAATGGTTAAAATTAAAATCCTGGACGAAACTGTTTGCAATTCAAATGGCGATAATAACCTTGGTAAATGTATGCATCCAACTATTCTCTATCCAGCTATAGGTAGATAGTGGACAAGCTTTGGTTAGGCAACAATTCTTGGAGTTGGCAAACTTTTAATTCAAACCTCTTAAACTCCGCTTAATAAATTGTCCTAGTATCCATTCCTGCTCGCACAGAGGAATTGGTATATATATATATATATATATATATATATATATATATATAGAGAGAGAGAGAGAGAGAGAGAGAGAGCACAGAAGAATCATCAATACCTAGTCAAGCTGACAGCACGGATTCCCATGACTCACCACCTGTCCTAACAGGTCACCGGTCGTGGCAGGTCTTCCTCCCAACATCCATTTTCTGTACATTGATTGATTGATTGAACTGATTGATGAAGGTTTTTGCTTGTCTGCATACACTGGTGTGTCCATGTGTAGGTGTCCACTTGAGAACGTAAATTATGAGTTCATCCTTATTTCTCCAGCAGTGTCCAGTATATCTTGTTCGTCTTAATTGGATGGTTTGTTGACTAGGAGATAACTAAAAACCTAAAAACATTATGGGAACATTTTGTGGAATGACTAAACATATTTTCTTGTGTTAAGGAATCAAATTATTAATATTAATCTGAATGAATGAGTATTTGTTTTAAGAGGAAATTTAAAAATACAATGTTCATTATGTAGAAAATAGACAATAGACATATTTTTGGAATACTTTGTGTATTCCAAAAATATGAATTTATTCTTGATGGTCAAGTTGACGTAAAAACCTTTCGTTTTTTTTAAATTTGAAAGGACATTAAGATGGAAATATTGATATCTGTACAGTAATGGGTGCATTTTCTAAATAACTGGTGTTGGGAAACTTTATACGAAGAAAGGCTCATAACTGAACAGCGTTCATTTTTGAAAATTAAGATATGATTGATATAAGTGAAGACGATCAAATAACGGTGAAAAGTATGACGTATTTCTTAGAGAAACCACATATTAAAAGAGGGACAAGCATCATTTTTCTGAATTTAGTATAATCAAAATTAAGTATGAGCAGTTTAGGATATATGCTAGAACAGTGTGTTGAACAGTATTAATTCTCTGATCAAAAATGACCAACTAAAAAAATATCATGAGTTGCTGGGTGTTGTCGAAATTTTCTGGATACAAAGACAAGATTAAGAGATAGCAAGCATTTCATAGTAAAAGAAAATATCAGACACGTGGTCCATGAAAAAATACCACATATTATTCGTGTATTTCAGTCTCCCTGCAGATCAGTTTCTAATCAAGAAAAAAGGAGGTGGTCATTTTTTCATGTTTTGATAAATTGTAGTAAAAGGAAGGCGTAATTGCTAGCTCAAAAATCTAAGCTCCTTACTTGTCTTCTACCGGTTACTAACTGACTGAATCTTTTAAAATCCCAAATTCTCGTAGTAACATTTTTCTCACTTACAGAAAGCGTTCTCGTATTTGACACTTTGTTGTCAGATAGTCAACAAGTCCACTGGTGGTGGGAATGCTGCTATTTTATTGCATGTACAATACACTTTGCATAGATACATTTATAGGCATATATTAAGATAGATAGATAGATAGATAGATAGATAGATGGATAGCATGATGAGTAAAAGTTACGAGTGTCTAGTAAGTTTGACAATATAGAAGTAGGAAAGATCAGTAATCTAGTTTGTTGAAAAAATGAGAAGACGGCAATAAACTAATAATAACGTATTGCGCTTGATTTAGTGTTGGAAGCTGAGTCAAATTATTCAGAAATTGGTTGCTGCAGACATTGCTCAGAAACGTTCTCTCATAGGTCAGTACGACATTGTGTGATAATTGTAGATTGATTATGAAAGTGATGAAAACTATATATATATATATATATATATATATATATATATACTAGCAAATATATGCACCCTCCGGGTGCAAGTATTTAACTTTTAATGTAATAAAATAGTGTATAAAATTAGAAAGGCTAATGAAACTAAATAAGAATACAGATAAAAAGTTTTGAAACAGAGAGAGTATAATAAAAGATTTGAAACAGAGGGAGTATAATAAAAAATGGAACAACTGAAACTTACTCTTCCATCACTCTCGTCTTTCATTGTTATTTTTTCTAATTTAAGTATTTAGTTATACGAGGAAGTAAAGAATAAAATGACAGTTATTTTATCTTGTTAATGGATTTCATTTAAGATTCATTGAAGAG
The DNA here is from genome assembly GCA_023376005.1 of Doryteuthis pealeii. Lineage (NCBI taxonomy): Eukaryota > Metazoa > Mollusca > Cephalopoda > Myopsida > Loliginidae > Doryteuthis > Doryteuthis pealeii. The sequence goes on from JALAJA010000743.1 coordinate 11,002, forward strand.
ATTTTTGCTTATATTCATTAAAATAAAACCAAACAGTTAGAAATCAATAATACTTAGCACATATTTATTAAATTCGATTTTTTTATATTAATATGCAAATTAGCCTTCCCGTTCACACTGTAAACCGCTATTTTGTTGTATATATAAATATAATTGCATGTTGTCAGTATGTAGACATAGTTAACAGTATTAATAATGTAAGACAATTTTATTAATAATTGAGGTTAAATAAAAATAAAATCATGGAGAATGTGATGTCAATAACTAAGAGAATTGTGACTTGAGTAGGAATATAGTTTCGGTTACAGACAGAAAAACACACAATCTCCATTATAATAAGATATATATATATATATATATATATATATATATATTGCTTTTTTTCTGTAGTTAAGATCTTTCCATGTGTGGTTTAACCAAGCTGATGCAGGTAAACCGTAATGAGAACTCAATGTGCCTAGTGCCAGTGAATGGACGGACAGAGCAAGATATTCAATAAATGAATGAAAAACTGTGAATTTTCTTCATTACAATAATTTATTTCAACCGCATTTCTGCGGCATCATCAGGTAATGGCCAAAAAACATGCATCTTACTGAGAATTTCCCAAAATAACAGGGTTTTTAAATCTATCAATTTGGGCGGCGAGTGTCTTAGTTTGGAAGGGTAATATGGGCGGGGCTAGGGTATTTGAATGAGATGAGGGAGCTTGGGTTAGGGACAGGGTATCTTTTAGATAAGGGAATAAATTTCTTGGTATTTGGAAAATAACAAATTACTTATAAAGGTGTACATAAAAAGAAAAACGAACGAAAGTTAAAAAGAAAAACGAAAGAAAGGTAAAAATAAATAATAAAAAATAAAAAATAATATAAACAATAAAAAATAAATATATATATATATATTATGGTAGTCACAAAATAGGAATCAAAGAAATCAAAAGGAAACAATTTTTGAGAACCACTGTCTAGAGTAACAATCAATAATGATGTCTGATAGGGACGGAAAGCGTGAGATAGTCAAGGGAATCAGTGCTATCATGGATATCTTTCAATTAATTAGCATTTTAGTTGATAACAAGAGAACAATTTTGCCGCCTCTTTTGTGTGTGCACGCACCCGTCTGCGTATGTATGAGTTCTTACACCTGTGTGTGTGTACCTTCTTACCTGTGAATCTTGCATGTATGTGTCTGTGTGTGTATCCCTTCTTACCTATGTTATTTTGTGTCTGTCTGTTAATTCTTTATTCCAATCTACAAACGAAACTCTTGGCAAAACGTTATTTCAAAGATGGCGCCTGTCAAGAATACTTAATAATTTTGTCATTCGACTTTCATCTTAGAATTCAGACCACCCGATGGCCATGAAAACGTCCAATGCACCTGCTCTGTCTCTCGCAAAGACAATAATCAGGAAATTCTAACAATCCAACAAAATAGTTTAAAAAAGACTACCATCTTCTTTTGTTCTTTTACTATTATTATTTCTTCTTTTCTTTTTTTGTGCGTAAACTATTTTTCTTCAAAAATGATGTTCAACACATTCGAATAAAAAAAAAACATTACCCAGAGGAATATAAGAACGCATTACATTGATTTTCTCATTGATTGTTTTTAATGATCTGCTGGCTAGACTAACAAACCATTGCAAGTGAGTTCACTTCTCACTGGGTGCCCCATACACTCGGTATCATACTTCAACTAAGCGAAGATTATTAAATACAACATTACAACGCATTTGTCATTATTATTTTAAATATAAATCTGTTATTTGAACATCTATATCTAATGTTACCAAAAATGTGCAATTCAAATGGCGATGATAACCTTGGGAAAGGTATGCATACAACTATTCTCTATCCAGCTATAGGTAGATAGTGGTCAAGCTGGTCTATTTAACTTTGGTTAGGCAACAAGTCTTGGAGTTGGCAAACTTGGAATTCAGACCTCTTAAACTCCGCTTAATAAAGTGTGGTATGATTTCCAGATGGTAATCCGTTACTAGTGAGTTCGATTCTCACTGGTTGCCTTATACTTTTGACTTTGGACCACATCTTAGCTAAGCTATTGAAATAACGATTAAACAGAAACTGGATAAACGGCACTATTAACTGTGAGGCATACTCCTGTTTTGAAAGAGTATCTTCTGATCCCAGAATATCCTGAAATAACCACCTACAAACAAAAAACACATTTACAATTTTTATTGATTTTAGAATATGGAACAGAATAGTATTATAGAATAATTTTAGAAATATTTTACTTGGATGAGTCAAAAGTTTTGCAATATTTTAATATGCGCTAGTTTGTGGCACTAACATCACGTGATCGCAGGAGTTTCAGTCGTGGAAGATAGCCGCTGTGATTGGGAATATCATGGTAGTTGATGCACTTACTCATTCTGCATTCGAATACTGCCACAGTTTGTGGCAAGTATATCACGCGACCGAAGAAGTTCAAGATGTGGAATATACCTGCTGTGGAAGGTAGTATAATGGTAGTTGGTGCTGAATCGTTTTGAATTGCTTCACTTTGAATGGGATTTTAATGCTACACAGATAGGCGTTCAGAGTAATGTAACTCAATAACTCATGCTTTACGAGTTCGAACTGGGCCATAATGTTACAAAGCAACCAAAAAGTGTGTCATACAAAAGATGAAGGCATAGTTTATCATGTGCACTTTGTAGCGTCTGACTCGCTAACAAGAAAATTCCAATTAAGAATTATCACCTACTCCTTATCTGTTATCTTATCTTATCTTATCTTATCTTATATATATATATATATATATATATATATAATATATATATAGTGTGGGATTGTCACTGTTTCAGATTTTACTGGGAACGGTGTGCCAAACGCAGTATTATTGGTAGAGTGCTCAATATAAAATAGAGCTGTTATATAATAATAAAATAAATATATAAAGGTTTTACATATATATTTATTAGGTGACAAAGGAACATTCACGACCATTTTGGTTTCATGCGATAGCAATCGTCAGGTGAAGATGTTACAAATGCAAGGTTCATAAATATATATGTAAAACCTTTATATATTTATTTTATTATATATATATATATATATATATATATATATATATGTGTGTGTGTGTGTGTGTGTGTGTGTGTGTGTGTGTAAGTCATTCAGAGACACCGTGTTTCGAGATTTCACATCGCTTCAGTGTGGCTAAACACAGAAACTACCACTGAACAGGAGCGAAACTCGACTGGCTTTTCGTTAACCTCTCGGTCATTTGACAGCTGCCATTAAGGTGTTTTGAAGATCAATTAGCTGGATGGGAAGACCATTTGTGCTCTCTCTCTCTCTCTCTCTCTCTCTCTCTCTCTCTCTCTCTCTCTCTCTCTCTCTCTCTCTCTCTCTCTCTCTCTCTCTCTCTCATGGAAGGTTTGACAAGTCGTTAAAATGCAAAATTAGCCAATCAATCACGTTATGTATATGGGGAGGATTAAATATCAGAAATTATGATATAAGGAAACCTTAAATCTTTGACTAATTTAAAGCGCTCACAGCGGCTCCCCCACTACTGCGAGCCTACCTTAATCCTCTGTCTGTGGTTCTCACTAACGCCACTTGTTTACACTGAAAAATCTCTACGTCAACACATAATAGGACTTTATTTGAATAGAATGCAATTTGCATATATGTATCTTTTTATAGTACTATCTATTTCGCTGTATATGAGTCAAGTGAAAATGTGATAC
>JALAJA010000744.1:0-10000 GCA_023376005.1 Doryteuthis pealeii
CTTTTTTTTTTAGGCCTCATTTCCGATAGCTTGGCCATGATGTAATGGACTATTGAGGGTCTACTGATCTTAAAACTAATTTGCTTAAATGTGTCGTTTTGTTCAATGATATCTTGATTAAAATCGGGAATTTCCCTAAAAAGTTGGTATTTTTTCAATCAGGGGAAATGATTTGATTTTGAAAATACGTTTATGTCGTCCTAAAGTTGTTGACACCTATTATTATCCTGTATTACGGATTAGACATGCCCACACACACACACCACACACACAAACAAACAAACACACACACACCCACACACACACACACCACACACACGCACAAAACACAAGCAAAACACACACAAACAAACAAACACACACACACACCACACACACCATATTATATATATATTATGTCGCGCTGTTATCACAGATATCCATGACAATCTCTCTCCATCTGTCCCTATCACCATTACTCCAGGGAGGTCCTTTGTGCAGCATCCCGCACACACAGAGCTGATCAATGTACGTCTTTGCTGGTCGGGCCCACACTGATGTGCCCATGTGCTGTCTTCTACAGGTGAACGCTGTGCTATGAGTGAGTTCGTCCTTGCTTCCTCCAGCAGTGTCCCGCGCGTCTTGTTCCGTCTTACTCGGATGGTTTTGCGGTGATATATGGCAGGTGGCCGTAAAGCTGCTTTTCTCGTGGGGTGCTGTTTCCACGTCTTGTTTCAGGATCACCCGCAGCATTCTTTGTACAGCTCCCATCTAGTTTATTCTCTAGTCGCTTCGTTAGGGTCCAGGTGGTGCAACCTGCAGCAGCACTGACACGACAACGGTCTGGAGTTATAGATATAGATATAAGTATTGTTAAGAATGGGTTAATATTTCTTTTCCCCTTTCTCACATTAATAATAACTGTTATGCAAAAGTGGCGGTAACAGTTTGAGCGACATCGGCCTTCTAAAAGAAGGTGGACGTTCACCCGTGAACACCGGAAATGGCGCATTTTCTGAATGGAAAGAATAAGCGTGCTGTATAGAATGATAAAAAAATAACAGCTTTTATATTAAAAAAGAAAAGAAAAAGAGAAAACGATTTGAAATCCGAGTTAGTGCTCCTCATGTTGTGTATTTTTGTTCTTTTTTTTTATATGCTTCTGTTGCCGTGTACGCTTTTCCAATGTTTGTTTTTACTTTCAAATTCTTATCGCCCACAACATTTTGAATTGTTGGAACAAAGTCACCCACGTATTAAATGAATACAAAATGTCTTTCCTTTCTGAAGGGGAGTAATTTTTTGAATTTTTAAACAGTTACCAAAAATGGCCCAATTTTAATGAATTTCTCGGTACATTACACAGTTAATGTTTTATCAACTATACAGAGGAAATTTTCATATTTTTAAGTGGACTTGAGATGTTCGAGTATATTTTTATTTCTTTAATTCTAGAAAAGTTCAGTCGTATGGCAAGAGCCGACAATTTATATTTTCGGTATTGATTTTCCTTCTTTGACCTCGTGGGGATCTTTTTGAATATATCATTACACTAACATTGAAATGGTATTAAAACTATTTTCTAAAGAGAAATGTTTCTTTTTTATGTTCGTAAAGTAAGCATTTAAGTTTTCATGAGCATAAAATTTAGTATGATCTGTAATTATTAAAATCCTGTAACGGCCGGTTTAACTCGGTTGGTATAGCGCTCACCTAGGAACTACAAGATTCCGGGTTCAATACCGGCCCTCACCAACACGGCCTATGAACAACACAGGGATCTGTGCGATAAGATGATTGGTAGGTATAGCTCCCCCTCAGACTTCAAAAACAATCTTCCTTGATCTAGCGCTAGTGAAAAGGAGATAGATCCTAACGGTCTGGGCTGATACCGATTTTAAGCCACCCCCGATGACTTTTACTTTCATTATTAAGCCCTGTAGAATCATTATATAATTCATAGATTCGGTCTGCGCCTTATGAAAATTAGGAAATTTTATTTGTATAAAAAGTTTGGTATTTAGCTAAAATCTAAATCATCCAAACATGAACAGATTCCGGTTACCATGGAGTCCAGCAATGAGAAAATGTTTTTGTGTTTTTTTGTTTGTTTTTTCTTTCTTTTTTATTAGTTGTGGGAATTGGCAGTGTGTCTAAAATGATTAGAAACAACAGAGAAGTGGAAAAATGTTTAAATGGTGCGTTGTTAGCTGACCTGAATGCAGTCGTTGATTTGACAGAAAATGGAATTACTATCGATTCCGGCGCCTGACGATAAAAGAGAACTTAGAAAGAATTTTTAATTTTTCCGTGCCAAAACGGGCAATGAGAATATAGAATATTCTTAAACACAAATAAATATGCTGAACATCTTTGTCCAGTAGTCAGTCTAGGAACACTGGTACAAATATTAGTTGCAGTATTAGTATGCATATTAGTAGAATTACAATTATCATTAATAACCACACTGGAAATTACGAAAATAATCATGATTGTTCTAAACTTGGTAATGAGCGATATAAAATACAAAACAAATGCTGCAGGATATTAAAAATATGATAATCATTTCTATCATAACAAGGAAAATAAAGGTAGGGGTGACTACACAATTCATGAATTTTGGGAATTTGACAAAATCCTAAGGAATAGAAAGTTAACTCAGTGACTGATATTGTTAATTAAAATATTAGAATATTTTTCGAAATTTTGATGAAGAAATTGACCAATAAACGTTTTTTACAAACCCTTTATTTAATGTGAAATATATTTTTATCATTTCATATTGTATTTTATTCTGGTAATTTATCCACTCAAAAGTAACAGTAAAGGTTGAAAATTATAAAGGTTATACTATTTACGAATTACCTATTTTTCTCGCGATGTCAGATCAACAGCACTAGTTTATGAGTTACAAAAATATTGTTCGACTGAATCTCAATTCTATTAGTTATAATGGTTTCACCAATTTGGGGATAACATTTGGTAGGTATATTTCTAATATTAGATTAATATTTTTAACAATTATAGTGTTATTTCTCTGATTCTTTTTAGATGAGGCTTGATAATTTTTCTTATTCGGATCATAGTCCTCACCTTTATCGTATCTGTACAACGTTTTGTTCCGTCCGGCCTTCTTTGTTTTTAGATGAGGCGTGATAATTTGTATTATTTGGATTATTCGGACTATTGTCCTCATCTTTATGATTATCTATACAACGTTTTGGCCGACGTGCCTTCCGGTCTTCTTCAATCTGATTATGACAAGAAGATTCCCGACTTCGAAGTGAAGGTTTCCGAGTTCGACAAGAATACCTTAAGTAGGCCGGAGGGCACGTCGATCGAAACTTTATACAATAACAATAAAGAGGGGGGACAATAGTCCGAATAATACAAATAATACAAACTATAATACTGTTTCAATCAATTCATTTAAAAAAAAATAAAACAATGTTGATACAGATAAAAAAATAAGTGAAATCATTTTCAATCCACAATCTCAGCTAAAAGAAGTTAGTAAGTGTTGCCCTTATGAATGGCAAGGGATCTAATTTGAAATAGACTTTTAATCGCTTGGGGCCCATGTGTAAGGTCAGCAAGGTTTTTTTTCTTTATAATAAAGAGATAAAACGAGAAAAATGGTTTCATTTCTATTTTTTTCAGTTTGTGAATTTTCCTTATTTATACAGATGAGAAAAAATAATTTATAAACATGATTTATATATTCAAATACGCATTTTTATTTCTTGTTATTTTTTTGTGGTCTACTATTTATTGGTTGTTATATCTTCAAAAAAGTCATTTTGACGAGAAGGAAATATGCTCTGTTGAAATCATATTACTGTGCTACATCTTTGGAGTAGCAGTTTACATTTTTAGTCTTTAAAAAAAAAATCCAACTGCTTGTTTCTCTAACTAAAAATGAAAATAATAAACTTTTTAACGACTTCTTATGTTACATCACGTGACATCTCCCGACCAAACAGCAATCAGCCTTCCATTTCTCCATTTCTCCATATCCTATTTTCTTATTATACTGAATGGATGATCTCTGACTCCTACTGTCAATCACACACCCACTGTATTTCCTGTAGGTGTTGACTTTCATTGACCTGCAACCAGTAACGTACATCACGCTATTAACCGATGCTTGTTGAAGTAGATTGATATGTAGGTTCATTGTGATAAATAAACCAACTCAAAATGTCTATAAAATAAATTACTAGACAAAATTAATAACACTAAAAACGCTAGCGACAGAAACATGACGCTAGGGAAATAATAATAAAATAAGCGAAAGTAGACGTCGCGTGGAAGAAGGACGTGTTGATGTCTCAAGAATAGAGAAAATATAAAAACAATGATTTTGGGGAATATACTAGAATCTCATTAGGGAATAGACATAAAAAACAAATGTGCGAAAAGGACAAGTAAATGTATGAACTGCTTGTGAATATTTAAAAAAAGCCCTACAATGTAGAAATCATTAGGAAATAACAGACTCAGAAATAATTGTTATATATAAAAAAATAACATATGTATTTACCAAAACTCTCCGCTCAAGCTTAATTTTAAGCGTAGTATGAATGGTTTAAATTCTTAACCGGTCTAGGAAAGTTGCCCCTCTTCTAGACCGGTTGTCATACCATGGTTGAAGAACAGAGTCTATCTTAATATTTACGCATAGGTTGAGTGAGAATAATTGGATTAATACATTTTCCACTCAGCATTACTTCTTTGTAAAATTCAAACATCCTCGTCCAGATTTACACTCGTTCCACCATTTCCAACTTCTACGATTCCATAGCAAACGAATATAGACCCTTATTTGAGGACTTGGACAAATAAAGCTCTTCACCTCTTTTAACAATAAATTTTGAATTATAACGATTGTTTTTATGAAGAGATAGGCGAGTATTTCCTGTTGCCCAAATCATCGATTGGAGAAAAGCGAATTAATTCTGTTCCAAGAGATTTTTATGTAAGTATTGAAATAAAAGTATCATAACCACATTATATAACTTATAGCAAATATTGTTTCGTCTACATCAGATAATAGATAATTATAGGAGTCCTTTTAGAACGTGCTGTCGACAGGGTTTAAAATTACTAAACTGTATTTTCTGCAGAAGAGTAAGACACACTGAAAAAGTTATGGTCAGGATATGTCACTAAACTGCATTCGGTGGTAATTTTTTCAGTCCTGAATCTCAGATAAAAGTGGAGTTACCCATTTATTGCTATGTAAACGAGTCCTGGCTTTTAATTTTCTTTAAAAAAATTTTTTAAAAAATATAATAATAATATCCAAGTTTCTTCATAAGTAAGGGAATGGGGTAGATTCAGATGGCAATTTTATTTGCTTTCTGAATAATTTTAAATTAAAATGTTCTTCACCCTCTCAGATGATGTTAACACTCATGAAATAAAGAGAATGGATGTTACTATTTCCTCATATAAATTATCAAAAAAATTTTTTTAATTAAAAAAAAAATCTCTATCAATAGAGAAATGGGTTTAATAATAATAATAATGTACATTTATTCCAATCGCATCTGATCAGGAAAGGTAGTACCCGTTAAGTCCTATCTATAAGTCCCATAGATCTGTTTAAATCTAACTGTATTGTGTGTAGGTAGAGTCTTGTAAGTCTAATTTATGAGTCACCGAGATTGTATTTTAAAACTATTCGTATTAGAAGTATCACTTAAAATCGTTTATGTGTATAAATACATGGGTGAGTCAAAAAGTAAAGCCATTTTGTTTAGGAAAGGTACCAACACAGAAACATGGATCATACATCAAGCTGAAACTGATTTCACATCTCTACAGATATCAGGGGATCGAAAAGTTGATATCATCTCTTAGGCACCATGAAAGAGGGTATGAGAGGCAAAGATTATTCCAGTGACAGCGAAATTAAATCTGTAGTGAAGAAGTGGCTCACAGAACAGTCAACAGAATGTTACGGGGCGGGGATATATGCGCTTATTCGAAGGTGGAACATGGATATTGAGAGAAATGGTGACTATGGGAAGGAGTAGGGATGTAATCCACAGAGGAACCGCTTCATTTTGATGTATGATACAGTTTCCCGTGTTGCTAATTGTCCTAAACAAAAGGGCATTACCTTTTGACTCACCATCATACTTGGCTTTAATAATAGTTAGTTAAAACTTTAATTGTTTACAAAGTATTATTATTAGGTACTTGAAAACATAAAATTGCGTTAAATACTTGTTACAGTGTAATTTTCTGTAAACAACTTTTTATTATTGAATAGGAATAGTTGCTTGAAGCCAAACAAAGGTTAATAAATTATTAGATTTACATTATATTCAACCTATAATCGTTTTAAACTGAATAGTATCATTGCTTATTTAATAATACACAATTACTTGAAAATTGGTTGCAAATTAATTTTTCATGATATGAGAAGAGGAATTGAAAGAATATAACCGCATATTGTATTAAGTATTATTACTTGAAATAATAATTGTTTACAATTGATTAGGTTTGTTATTTAAAACAGAATCAAAATGGTTTCGGCATTAAATAACCCTGCTAAAGTTAACATGCTATAGAGATAACCAACCAATCAACCAATCAGATTTTTGGAAGAATAATAAAATTACACACGACAATACATAAATCATATGTATATATTGGTAAATGGGTAAACGGTAATACTTACTGGATTTGAAGAATATAAGCGTATTTTAAAGTGTTGAATTCGAAACAGATTAATTAATCAGCATAAACATAGTATATCAGAGCGAATATATACTGCAAAGTTTAAATGAAAAAAGATTGGGAAGTTAGTAAACCAAATAAAACAATATTAGGGGGTCAGTAATTTCCTCCAATAAGTATGGAACTTGTATATTTCAATTGAATTATTGGACCGGCTAGAATGATTGAAAATAGATCTGAACAAGACATCTAAATTCGAGTAAGCAAACATGTGTTCTCGAAGTAACTTTCAGTTGATTTCTAGCAATATATCTGAGTGAACGTTGGTAAATGCAAAATAAATACTATTTGAATATATATATATATTATATATATATATATATATATATATATATATATATATATGTGTGTGTGTGTGTGTGTGTGTGTGTGTGTGTGTGTGTCTTTGATATTGGAATTATTTGTAGTTATTGAATTTTATTCCTGTAATAACTAATGACTTTCACTGGAGACCTATTGATGGCGAATCTTCCTTTATTCCTCTTCTAGACTATTATAGCTAATTTAATAATTATGTCGCCTGGATGGTTTCAATTCCCCCAAAAGATTTCCAGTTATCCCTACATAGTTTCAAGTTTTTGTTGCTGTTGTTATTTTCAAAACATTTAAAATAATAATGGGTTCAATTTTTTCCTGCTATGGGAAATCCAGTTTTTCCAATTCTGATGATCATATCCAACACAGATAATTTTATGATTTTTTTAATCCATGTGAATTTTAAGTTAATTTATGTGTTAAAATAGTTATGATAATAATAATGTTGCTCATAAAAATACTTCAAGAAAAAAGAAGATTAAGATAATAACTGTTTGTGCGTGATATTAAAATGAAGCAAAACAAATTAATATCTTATTGATTTTGTCATTTCCGCGGACTACAGAGTGAAAATGAATGAAAGCAAAAATTAGACAATTACTTTTGACCTTGCTAGAGAACCAAAAAAAGGTAAACATGTGGATAACGGTGACACTAATTGTAGCCGGTGTCCCTGGAATAATCCCTAAAGCTTCAGAAAAAACTGGACGTGTTATATACTCACATACACCCACATAAGACTCGGTTATATAAGAGAGGGAGAGACGGAGACAGAGAGACACACACACACACACACAACACACACACAACACACACAGAGAGAGAGAGAGAGAGAGAGAGAGAGAGAGAGAGAAGAGAGAGAGAGAGAGAGATATGATAATTGAAGATAGGTGGTTTTTACTTGATTATTCTGCTTGCTGGTTCTACAGCTCCTAACTCGTTGACATTTTTCTGTTGATCTGTTGGGCTTCTTTTATGAGTTGGTATATTCACTTAACTACAACGAGACTTGGTGTTCTTGATAAAGCTTTATTTCCCTAGCCCTTGATTCCACCACGGGTGAGTTGCGATCCCAATGAGACATCCTCTCTGATAGGGTGCCGGCTCGCATCTCACCAACTAAACTAAAACTTATTCTCACGCGTCTGTATACTGGAAGGTGAAGTTCGGATTATCGTTACGCCAGTCATAATCCAAACGGGTATGGAAATTTCCCCACACTCCGCTTTTGAATATAACGGACTTTATTAAAATTCTAACTACAGATGTTCATACTGTATAACTGATCATAAATGTAACAGATGAATCGAGAATACGTTGGAGAATAGAGACCATCCAGATTACAACATTGTTAAGATCGGAAAGAATACACCCAGACTCCAATATTAAGCCACTATCAAATTCTGGTGTGAAAAACTCCTAATGAATGATATAATAATAATAATAACTGTTATAACTAGTTCATGTTTTTGAACAATAGATATGAAGATAGTGATCTTACAGGTGAAAATAATTATTGCTTAGAAGGTTATATTTAGAAAGAAAAACGGTTAATCTAACTACTACTGCTATTATCATAACTATTGTTGTTGTTGTTGTTGTTGTTGTAATAATAATAATAATAATAATAATAATAATAATAATAATAATAATAATAATAATAATACTAATAATAATAATAATAATAATAATGGTACCCTTGCAATGTTCCTCAACGCTCAGGAAAAGAATTAGAAAATAGAGGAAGAATCGAAATCATCCACACTACAGCACTGTTAAGATCGGCTAGAATACTCAGAGGAATCCTGGAGACCTGAGGAGACTTGTTGTCACTCGGCCTCCAGTGAACTACCGGCTACGGCAAGTGAGAAAACTGAATAATAATAATAATAATAATAATAATAATAATAATAATAATAATAATAATACGAATGAGTGGGTAGATGAGGGGAAAATTACATAAGTTACAAGAACATTAGTCAAACAAGAACAAATCAGTAGGAACCTTAATAAATAATAACCAACAAAGATAAATGATGATTCGTTTTTAGGAGAGTTTCAGCAAAGATAACATTGTTGTGTCTTATCTGTTGCCGCCATGCATACAGAAACAATATTCGACGGCGTCGAAGAAATTGTCTTGCACTGCAGTTAAGTACAAACAGAAAAAAATACAATACCGACTGTTAAAGATTAAACTACAAATAAGAAATATAACCCCTCAGATACAAAATCTAAAGAGCGCATGGCAGTTCAATGAACGATTGTATCAATTTAAAATATATATTTGCAGGAAAACATATGTTCACGCCCTCTATCATCTTCATATTTTTGCTCTGTCAGTGAGACTTGGCAAATACTGACTGTTTCTGGTAGAATGATACACCCTCCGTATAATTTCTGGAGATATTAGGTTCGTGGAGTAGACCTTAATTTCCACCACTACCAGTCTACTTTGACACAGTGGTGATACCTGTTAGGGTCCCATTTCTGGACTAAATAAATATGCTTAAAAAGTATTTATATTCGAAAAGACAGGGACAAAACTAGACAAAAACTCTTAAGAAGTAACGAGACAGAAAATAAATATGAACGTACAATTAACGCGTTTTCATAACATCTAAACATGTAATAACCCTAGACTGGTTGATATGCCGTTAAAATCAATATTTTAAAAAAATCAAAATCCATTTATAACCTCTAAGGGAATATTTTAAAGAATTTGTCTTTTAAAGAAATCATAGAATTCATTTTAATACTAGGGTCAAAACCTTTTGCAATATTTTTCTGGATTTGCCGAGGTCGTAAAGTAGACAAACCACACTGATCTGTGAGATCCCGAACTTGACTGATACGCTTATACTGATACTCACCAGAATTGTCTATGTGGTTGGAAGCACAGCCTAAGAAATCATAACTGCTTGATGGTCAATTTTCTTGGATCCAGAATGAAAAT
>JALAJA010000744.1:12500-22547 GCA_023376005.1 Doryteuthis pealeii
TTTCTTCTTCTAGACTGGTTACATTGAAAGGGAAATTTCATCAATCCTTATTAAAATCCGAGAAATTACCAACGAACAAACAAGGATTATGGAATCCCTCAAGAACCATATTACTAAGACCTAATTTTAAACACTACAATCTCACACCTCCTACTTAAAAAAGAAAAAATAATAATGGACTCCACAAATTTGATAAAAACATAGATAAACGAACTAAAAAAATGAAGTAAAACCAATTTATATGCCCCATGTCGACGACTGATGAAACAGTCGAAAGCGCTCGGGATAACAGTATGGGAAATATTATATATATAATATATATATATATATATATATATATATAATAAAGATAATCTACTGAGTCAGACGAACCTACTATTAGTTTCGCATTAAAACTCTTCAGGGCTAAAATCTGAGTCAGATTTTAGCCCTGAAGAGCTTTATGCGAAACTAATAGTAGGTTCGTCTGACTCAGTAGATTATCTGTATTACTTGGCTCTACTTAGGTATCGAGCACTTTTTACAGATTAGCTTCTCCTAGCGGCTATATAATATATATATATCTTATATACATATATATACATATAAATTGTTTTTCTTTTGGCCAAATATATACCAATAGATTATTTTTGTTGGTACAAAATATCTTGGTCCTTTCTTTTTCAAAATTTCTTTCTTCCTGGTTGATGTTTGTAGTATATTTTTACAATCAAACTCTGTGGGTTTTTTCTCTCCGCAAGGATCTACCAACACGCTTGGTATTTATATATATATATATATATATATATATATATATATATATATATATATATATATATAATCTGGCTCTCCGTATTATTTAGAATAAAATATGTGAATAAAACTTAAGTGTGTTTTTACTTAACTCAAACTTTCGTTATCTGACGTTTTCACCGCAAAAATTATCATAATGTCATTTCATGAATACATTAAAATATCGTTATGTCTCAGCATTTGTATCGTTACCGCTTTATTTTGGAAATAAAACTTTATGCCGTTTTGTGGCGGTTTTTAACCGATTGTAGATTATCTAAAGTAAACAAATAAATAAATAAGCAAACGTACATTCTGTTTTCTATGTCAATTCTAGATTAAATATATTTGATCCGATTATCGATAAACATGTTTTGATGTTGTAAACTTAGACAAGTCTCGACGTAGAGTTGTCGATAGAGTTCTTTATATTTTTATGGGACAGCAATTTTAAGATAAGAGTAATATAATTGTAAGGTTTACCGAATCAAATGGCGACAGCGAAGATACATACATATCTTTAACTGGGGAATTAGAGTCAGGATCAGTTAGACAAAAGCCAAGTATAATGTGCTTATTGAATACTGTGCTTTCTTCTCTCCTTGTTTCTGGCTTTGTAGTTGTTTATGTCTGGCTGTCTGTCTCTCTATTCTCTATTATTGTGTACTAGCAAATATATGCACCCTCCGGGTGCAAGTATTTAATTTTAAATGTAATAAAATATTAGATTAAATTAGAAAGGCTAATGAAACTAATTAAGATTTCAGATAAAAAGATTTAAAACGGAGGGTTATAATCGGAAAATAGAAAAACCGAAATTACTCTTTCATCACTTCCGTTTTCAATGCGAAAATTTTCCTAATAACTATTTAGTTTAATTTAAAATAGAGAAGTTAAAGAATAAAATTACAGTTATTCTTCTGTTAATGAATTTCTTTCTAGGGATTTATTGAAGAGATTTTACTCATATTCATTAGATAAAACCAAACAATTTAGAAAATCAATAATAACCAAGCACATTTTTATTAAAATCAGTTTTTTTAATATCAATATGCAAATTAGCTTTATGTTTACACTGAAAAACTGGATTTTTTATACATAAATACAATTGCATGTTTTAGTATTTGTAAGGCCAAAACAGTATTAATAATGTCAAACAGTTTTATTAGTATTGAGGTTTAAATAGAAATAAGATCATGGAGAATGTGTCGTTAATAACTAAGGAAATTGTGACTTGATAGTAATAGTTTCGGTTACAAGACAGAAAAACACACAATCTCCATTATAATAAGATGTGTGTGCGTTGTTTGTGTAATATAGATTTAACTCAAAGCCCTGTGTAATATTTGTAAAATATATCGTCTGAAATAAAACCATAATGTATGCCTTAGACCAGGACGCAATATCAGTTTATATGATTATTCTTTTTTCTGCAAATCCCTATCTGAATGATGATCCTGCATGCATTTATTAGGTCTATATGCTCCATTACAGACGCTATAGGAGGACGTCACAATGGCAGATTTCCGATGAAATAGTTTATTTTCCTCTTTTGTTGTACGTTATGCTGTCACATGTCACACATAACCTTCATCAATTCCTACATTAACACCCCACAACCACCCCAAACCACCCATATATATATATATATTTATAGATAGATAGATAGATAGATAGATAGATAGAGAGAGAGAGAGAGAGAAAGAGAGAGAGAAAAGGATATGAAAACACACAATGCTGTTAAAATGAAAATATTTATGTCATAGTCATAGCTAATATTGAACAATATTTTCGATTTAGAGCTTGTTATAATCAGGACTCATCGAGAGAGAAGCAGAAAATAATGTAAATTCAAAACGAAAAAACATTTTATAAATCGAAAATTGTTGCATATTAGCTATGAATATGATTATAAAATTTTTCAATTTTCAACATTGTATATTTTCATTCATGTTTTCTTCATGTTTTTATCTATACTTACCGCCGGATTCATTTTCCTTAAGCGGAGTTAAACAGGTTTGAATTCAGAGCTTTCCCTCTCCTGGATTTGCATATAAAGTTAAAGAGCTTAGTATGACCTACTCTTTACCGAAGAGATGGAGATATTTAAATACATACCTTTCCCAAGAGTATAAGCGCTATGTGAAATGCAAACAGCCTCGTATAATATTGATCTAGTGACACCTGTCCATTTCCTACGAAAGCCTTACACCACGCACCTGCATTCTATATAAATGAGTTTATTTTTTACTCACCAATTGTATCTGGATGCTTTTAAAACGATGTTCAATGAATATTCCGCTGAGTTGTTCTTCTTAAACAACCTGAATGCCAAATCATGAGATCTAATCATCCATGTTAGTTACCTGCAGACAATTGAATTACATATTTATTTCTACTCTCTAAACATAAATTAGTCTTGAATTAGAAAATTACAGAATTGTTTTCATTAGACCATTTCATTACGCTGAAAAATGTTTGCCTGTTCAATGTCCTCTATTCGTTAACCAATTAAAGTCAATCTTCATTATCCCAAGAGCTTTTAGCACTGCTCTAAAATAAAGTAATGTTCCTTAAATATTCAAATACTTAATTAATTTATTTCAGTTGGCTTTGCAGTCTTTCTCACTGCATTTTTTACTCCCAGTCTCTAAGACATTTGCACCTTAAATAAATCTTTTCATTGGCTGATTTCGATTCTATTGCTTAAAGTAAAGAATTGAGGTAAAAAGACTTACAATTTATCAATTCTACATTTCACATAGATGAAATCTTAAACATTGGATTATTTTGGATATTTGGACTATTGTCCTCATCTTTATTGTTTTCTGGACAGCATTCGGCTGATGTGCCCCCGCCCCGGCTCTCCTCAAGTATTTCTGAAGAAGGTTGGAGTCGCATGCACAAACGTTGTGCAGATATCAATAAAGATGAGGACAATAGTTCGAATAATCCGAATAATCCAATTATCAAGCTAAAGTGGTCGCTATCTATTTGATTTTGGTTTCAATGGAAAAAATATTTCTTAGTTCAATATTATTAGTAATATGAAAATAGGAGTAGGGAAATATACACAGACAAACGCACCTGCACACACACACACACACACACATGCACAAATATATATAATATTATGGAAAAAATGAGTAAAGAAAAGAAATGTAGATGGATAAAAATGAATTTTATCGATATCACTTTTAATCGATATCACTACACATGTTCGGTTGTTTTTTAAATGTATACCGATTTACGTATTATTATATATATTAAATAATCAGATGGAGTTGAAATGATGATGATAATATAATAGGAAAAATTCCATTCTTTGTCTCCAACTCAAAAAATACTACTACTCTGATGAAGGTCGGCAAAATCTGTGTACGGGAACATTTGCATTTTTCCTATTATTATTATCATCATCATTCAACTCCATTCTGATTATTTGTAATAATAATAATAAAATTAACGTTAATTCCGTATACATTTTAAAAAACCAGACCGAAGTGTAAGTTGATATCGATTAAAAGTGATATCGATAAAATTCATTTATCCATGCTACATTTCTTCTTTACTCATTTTTTCATATATATATATATGTGTGTGTGTGTTGTGTGTGTGTTCGCAGGTGCCGTTGTCTGTGTATATTTCCCTTACTCCTATTTTCATATGACTAATAATAAATTGAACTAAGAAATATTTTTCCATTGACCAAATCAAAATAGATTAGCGACCACTTTAAGTTGATAATTTGGTTATTCGGATTATTCGAACTTGTTCCTCTTTTATTGCATATCTGCACAACGTTTGTGCCAATGCGACCTCAACCTTCTTCAAAATACTTAGGAGAGCCGGAGGCGGGGGCGGGGCACATCAGCTAATGCTGTCCAGAAAACAATAAAGATGAGGACAATAGTCCAAATAATCCCAAAAATAATTCCAATTTAAGATTTCATCATTGGAATGTAGAATTGATAAAATGTAGGTCTTTTTACTTTCAATTCTTTACTTTAAGCAATAGAATCGAAAATCAGCAATGAAAAGATTTATTTAATGCAAATGTACTTAGAGACTGGAGTAACAAATGCAGTGAGAAAAGGCAAAAGCCAACTGAAATAAATTTAATTAAGTATTTGATTTAGGAACATTATAGAGCAGTGCTAAGTCCTGGATAATAAAATGAAGATTGACTTTATTGTTAACGAATTAGAGGAACATTTGACAGGGCAAACATTTTCAGCGTTAATGGAATGGTCTAATGAAAACAAATTCTGTAATTTTCTAATTCAAGACTGAATTTATGTTTAAGAGTAGAAAATTAAATATGTAATTCAATTGTCTGCAGTGTAACTAACATGGATGATTAGATCTCATGATTTGGATCAGGTTGTTTAAGAAGAACAAACTCACGCGGAATTATTCATGAACATCGTTTTAAAGCATCCAGATACAATTGTGTGAGTAAAAAAAAAACTATTTATATAGATTGCAGGTGCGTGGTGTAATGGTTCGTAGGAAATGGACACGGTGTCACTAGATCAAAAATATTATACGAGCGT
This sequence comes from Doryteuthis pealeii, assembly GCA_023376005.1. Lineage (NCBI taxonomy): Eukaryota > Metazoa > Mollusca > Cephalopoda > Myopsida > Loliginidae > Doryteuthis > Doryteuthis pealeii. Next base: position 17,828 of record JALAJA010000744.1, read on the forward strand.
TTGCATTTCACATTAGCGCTTATACTACTTGGGAAGGTATGTATTTAAATATCCCCTCCATCTCTTCGTTAAAGAGTAGGTCATACTAAGCTCTTTAACATTTATATGCAAATCCAGGGAGAGGAAAGCTCTGAATTCAAAAACCTGTTTAACTCCGCTTAGGAAATGAAATCGGCGGTAAAAGTTATAGATAAAAACATGAATGAAAACTGAATGAAATATACAATGTTGAAAATTGAAAAATATTTTATATTCATATTCATAGCAATATGCAACAATATTTCGATTATAAACAATTGTTTCGTTTTTGAATTTAACTTATTTTCTGCTTCTCTCTCTCGAGGTCCTGATTTAAACAAGCATCTAAATCGAAATATTGTTCAATATTTAGCTATGGACTATGACATAAATATGTTTCATTTTAACAGCATGTGTGTTTTCATATCCTTTTCTCTCTCTTTTCCTCTCCTCTCTTCATCTATCTAATCTATTCTATCTATCTATCTATAAATATATATATATTATATAGGGGTGGTTGGGTGTTGTGGGGTGTTAATTAGGAAGATGGGAAGTTATGTGTGACATGTGACAGCAATAACGTACACAAAAGAGGAAATAAACTATTTTCATCGGAAATCTCATTGTGACGTCCTCCTATAGCGTCTGTAATGGAGCATATAGACCTAATAATGCATGCAGGATCATCATCAGTAGGATTTGCAGAAAAAAGAATAATCAACATAACTGATATTGCGTCTGTCTAAGATTACATTATGGTTATTCAGACGAATATATTTACAAATATTACACAGGGCTTTGAGTTTAAATCTATATTACACAAACACGCACACACTCTATTATAATGGAGATTGTGTGTTTTCTGTCTGTTTAACCGGAAACTATATTTATACTCAAGTCACATTTCCTTAGTTATAACGACACATTTCCATGATTCATTTCTATTTAAACCTCAAACTAAAAACTGTTTACATATTAATACTGTGGCCTTACCTAATACTAATTAACATGCAAATTGTATTTATTATACAACCAAAAATACCAGTTTTCAGTTAAACCATAAAGCTAATTGCATATTGATATTAAAAAAACTGATTTTAATAAAAATGTGCTTGGTATATTGATTCTTATTGTTTGGTTTTATCTAAATTGATATGAGTAAAAATCTCTTCAATAAATCCTAAAAAGAATTCATAACAAGAAGAAATAACATGTAATTTTATTCTTTACTTCCTATTTTAACTAAATAGTTAAATTAGGAAAATTTAGCATTGAAAACGAAGTGATGAAAGGAGTAATTTCGGTTGTTCTATTTTCCGATTATACCCCTCCGTTTAAATGCCTTTTTACTGAAAATTCTTAAATTAGTTTCATTAGCCTTTCTAATTTAATCTAATATTTTATTACCATTTAAAATTAATACTTGCACCGGATGTTGATTATATTGCTATACACAATAATAGAGAAATAGAGAGACAGACAGCCGAACATAAACAAGACAAAGCCAGAAACAGAGAGAGGAAAAGCACAGTATTCAATAAGCACATTATAACTTGCGTTGTCTAACTGTATTCCTGACTCTAAATTCCCCAGTTAAAGATATGTATTATCTTCGCTGTCGCCATTTGATTCGGTACCTTACAATTATATTACTCTTTTATCTTAAAATTGCTGTAAACCATAAAAATATAAAGAACTCTATCGACAACTCTACGTCGCAGACTTGTCTAAGTTACAACATCAGAAACATGTTTATCGATAATCGGACAAATATTTTAATCTAGAATTGGACATAGAAAAAACAGAATGTACGTTGCTTATTATTATTTGTTTTTACTTATATAAATTCTACATCGGTTTTAAAACCGCACAAAACGGCATAAGTTTTATTTCCAAATAAAGCGGGTAACGATACAAATGCTGAGACATAAGATATTTTAAGTATTCATGAAAGACATTATGATAATTTGCGGTGAAAAACGTCAGAAACGAAAGTTGAGTTAAGTAAAAAACACACTTAAGTTTTTCACATATTTTATTCTAATAAACGGAGAGCCAATTATATATATATATATATTTATATATATATATATATATATATATATAATATATAATATACCAAGCGTGGGGTTAGATCTTGCGGAGAGAAAAAACCCAGCAGAGAGTTTGATTGTAAAAATATACTACCAAACATCAACCAGGAAAGAAAGAAATTTTTGAAAAAAGAAAAGAACCAAGATAATTTGTAACCAACAAAAAATTTAATCTATTGTATAGGTATTTGGCCAAAAGAAAAACAATTTATATGTATATATATGTATATAAGATTATATATATATTCATATAGCCGCTAGGAGAAGCTATCTGTAAAAAGTGCTCGATACCTAAGTAGAGCCAATAAACAGATAATCTACTGAGTCAGACGAACCTACTATTGTTCGCATAAAGCTCTTCAGGGCTAAAATTGACTCAATTTAGCCCTTGAAGAGTTTATGCGAAAACTAGTAGTAGGTTCGTCTGGACTCAGTAGATTTATCTTTATTATTATAATATATATATATATATATATATATATATATATATAATATTTCATACTGTTATCCCGAGCGCGTTGACTGTTTCATCAGTCGTCGGACATGGGCATATAAATTGGTTTACTTCATTTTTTTAGTTCGTTGATCTATGTTTTTATCAAATTTGTGGATCCATTATATTTTTCTTTTTTAAGTAGGAGGTGTGAGATTGTAGTGTTTAAATTAGGTCTTATTAATATGGTTTGGCGATTCCATAATCCTTGTTTGTCCGTTGTAATTTCTCGTGAATTTTAATAAGATTGATGAAATTTCCCTTTCAATGTACAGTCTAGAAGAGAAAAACTCTGAATTCAAACCGGTTAAACTCAGCTAAACTTGTTGTTGACCCTTTCGTGCGAAGGATTTAGTTATATATTATATATATATATATTATATATATATATAATATAATCTTGGGAAGGGTATGATCAAACTACTCTCCCTCCAGTATGGTAAATGGAGGCTGTCTGGTATCTTAACCTTTTCTGGGTAACCAGCCTAGGAGAAGGAAACTCTGAAAGAAGGGGACTTGGTTTTTTTTTAAACTCAGTTTAAGAAACTGACATTGTGTCACATTCCGTTTCGTGCGGACGGAATGGTGGTATATATATATATTATATATATATATATATATATATATATATATATATATATATATATATTTGGAATAAAAAGGCCTTAAATTACCATTGGGTTATCGTGATTATGGACCATTTCCACTCGAAAAATATATCAGTGATCTGAAGAAAGCTCTTGAGCATTGCGCTCGATGAAAATGGTCCATAACACGATACCATGTAATTAAGGCCTTTTTTATTCCCAAATAACTTTGCTCTGTTTTACAATAATTAAAATTGAGCTCTCATACGGAAACCTGAACTTTACAACCAAACTTACGGGTAGAGGAATAGGACCCACCTTAGAATCACCTGTACCAAGAAACTTGGTACCACACCAAAGTATATTATATATATATATATATATATATATATATATATATATATATATATATTAAAAGAAATTTATATATATATTATATTAAAAGAATTATATATATATATATATTATTAAAGAAAATTTCCCAGACGGCAACTGGGAAGAAAAGAAAGAAAAATGGTGATTCCCAATACTCACTTTGTCCGAAAAATGAAAAGAAAAGAAAACGAAATAGTACATATCAACAAAATTGAAAAGTGTTCAATACGTACATACAGCCAGTTCAGTTACCGAATCCAAACAGAAGTTAACACTTATAGACGTTCACCGGAAACGATTTTCATATTTGTACATTGTACAACATAATATATATGTGTGTGTGTGTGTGTGTTGTGTTGTGTGGTGTGTGTTGGTTTTTAGGAGTTAGAATGAACTTAATTCATTAAAAATTGTGATTATAGAGTCTGCTAGTTCTATTCTCTTTGTTTTTATTTTTTAGCTTATATTTATCTTATTCATTTCAAAATTATTTGTTTATTACTTTATTATATTATATTTATTTATTTATTAGTATTTATATATATATATTATATATTTTTTTAATTTTATTATTATTTATCGTTTTAGTAATATATCCATTTATCTATTTATTTTATGACTGTTTATTATTTATTCATTTATTTCCCATTATTATATTAACATTATTACATATTATATTTATCTTCTTACTTGTTTTGTTCTTGTTAAAGTAATTTCTAGTGTTGTGCTGGTGTGGAGTTTTAGAAGGTTAGAATAAAATTAGCAAGGTTAGGAATAAAAGGATCTTTGTCAATTGAACGCATTTTTTTAGCATCACATGGTTCTGATAACCAATTTTGATAAACACCGAATTTTTGTAAATAATATGATTCATACTCAACAATCTAATTTTGTGCTTTTGTTTCTTAAACTAAATGTTACTTTCACTGGTAGATTTTGATGAAGTAGAGGGCATTTAAATTAGTTATTTCCTATAAGTCTAACATAAACTCAGGGGAACCACTCTTTGACTGATAAATAATATCTATTATTTATCTACTTGGTTAAAAAGACGGGGTTAGGGTTAGGGTTTATGGTTAAGGTTTATGGTTAGGGTTTGGGTTAGGGTTTAGGGTTAGTTTAATGGGACAATAATAAATAATTTATAAGTCAAG
>JALAJA010000745.1:0-28613 GCA_023376005.1 Doryteuthis pealeii
AATGTAGATAAGTACACAAGGAAAAGTGAAAGAGGACAAACTAGCTTGGCTATGCCTTTTGGCTGGCAGGGTAGAAATAAATTGCTTTGACTCACTTATATCAAGTCTTACCACTCATCCCTATCATGCACAACCATAAACAGTGTTTCATGTGAAGGAGTCCATAGTAGTAGTGTCAAGCATGTCTTGTTTGTGTGATGGGCAGTAAGTGGCTGTACAACTGTTGTTTTTGCACGGTGCTGCTATCGGGATCTTTTAAAAATAGCATTGTAGCATCCTTGTGTAGTTCATGGATTGCTGTTATAGGTAATCAACATATGGAAATTTGATCTCTCTGATAAAATAGAATGATAATTTTTTTTCCAAGCTGTAGCCATACTACTGTATGGATGCACCACTTGGACTCTAATAAAACAGTGGTGAAAAAAACTAGTAAGTAGTGCACATGGGAGAAAAATTCAATTTTTTCCTAATAATAAAAATTATGGATACTTGCTTGCACCTAATATATTTCTAAAGAAGATGCCAACAGCATTCAAGAAAATATTTTAATTGAATATATGAAATAAGGAACAACAAAGAGATATCAACAAAATGTAAAATTGATTGTCGTTAAAATAATACTCTTTGACCATCTTTAGACTGATTAAATTCAGATATGAATTAATTGGATAGAATTGACATCCTCAAGTTATGTCATTAGCATATTACGCAACACAAATTGGTGATGTAACATGCTAATGATATGCAAATCAGTTCTAACAACTTCTTTCTACTAGCCAATAAGAATGTCCATTTCCTCCTAAATGCTACTTGTGTATATAAATAAAAGTGTATTCTTTATTCATTGATCCACAAATTGGTGATGTAACATGCTAATGATTATGCAAATCAGTTCTAACAACTTCTTTCTACTAGCCAATAAGAATGTCCATTTCCTCCTAAATGCTACTTGTGTATATAAATAAAAGTGTATTCTTTATTCATGATCCACAAATTGGTGATGTAACATGCTAATGATATGCAAATCAGTTCTAACAAACTTCTTTCTACTAGCCAATAAGAATGTCCATTTACTCCTAAATGCTAGCCTCTTTAACCTTGGTTAGGCAAACCAATCTAGAAGAAGGAAAACTCTGAATTCAAACTTGTTAAACTCCACTTAAGAAATCGACCTTGTGTCACATCCTGCTGTGTGAAAGGGTTTGGTAAATATATATATATATTATATCTGGTTTCATATGTACATTTTTGATATTGTTGTTTCTTAAGAGTCTTTTTTTTTCTTATTGAATATATATAATTTTATGTAGATATATTTGACTCATAGATGGGTGATCTGGGTAGAGTGAAGTACCCCTTCATTGACTTGGAGACCCATCTATGAGTCAAATAGATATGTTTAAAAATTATTTATATTTGATGGGACTGTGTTTGCCAAAACATAACCTGTTCAGAACAACTACAGAAAAAATATAAATATGAAGGTACAATGAATGCGATTCCCTAAACTCTAGTCATAAAATAACCCTAGACGGTTTGATGTGCCATTAAAATTAATCAATCAGCATGTAAAGAAACTACTTTCTTCTACAAAGATGGCTTTGGATTAAACAGCACAGGATCATTGATATGCCATTAAAACAAAGAAACCAAACCAAACCAAACATATGAAAACAAAAAAAAATTACTCTAAAACCTTTCTCCGAGTCCAATAAGTATGTCTCCTCATTTATTTGCTCTGTATCAAGCTATTTGGCTATCTAGAGAGAATAAACAAACTGTTCTTGATTATTGATAGCAATTTTATTGAAATAGACTCTCTATTTTATGTCATTCATTGACAAATAAACAAGACCCAAAGTTTTATCTTTCAATAATGTTGCAATACTTGCCAAAAACTAAAGTTAACCTTTCTGTTGCTTTTCCCACAGCCGGGGTATGGGAAAAAGCATCAGTTAAAGTAACCATTAAATCAGAGAAGAATCGTAAAGCAGAAGATCTATATTCTCCCCATGTAATACTGTCTTTCTTCAAGTTCTTCAGAATGAAAGATAATGATTATTTTTCTAAATCTCTGGAACAATATATTTTCATGATTCACTCAAAGATTTTGCTTACTGTTTTCATATTTGTTGTCTGTTGTCTCTGGGTTTTAGGAGGCTGAAAACTAACAGAAGGCTCAGAAAATGTTCCAGCCAAAACACTGTGATAAAAATAACAAAGATAAAGACAATAGTTCAGAATAATTAAGGATAATAGTTTCAGGGTCAGTTTAGCTCAGTTGGTAGAGCACTTGCCTAGGAACCGCTTCTGGTTTGATACCAACCCTTGCCAACTCAGCCTATGTGTTAGCAACAGGGATCTGTGTGGTAAAGTGAGGAGCTGATTTATGCTAAAATAATCTCCTTGGCCTAGCGCTAGTGAAAAGAAGATAGACTCCCTTGCTGTCTGACTGATATCAACATTAGGCGCCCCCACCATCTTACTTACGGTTTCATATCAAACAGTTATAAAATCATAGATAAATAAATTACTGTCCCAAACAAAATGTAACTGCTTTTTTTACCTGCAACATAAAATTACATTGATTGTTGTAAATTTGAATAAAGAACTCCAATAAGAGTTATACAGGGGGAATGAATTTATTCACTGCCTTCCTACACCGTAAGGTGATAGCTAATGATGGCCACCAACCAGTTTCCAGGTAAGCTCATACCTTAGAGTGAGAAATGGTACAAGGGAGACAAATAAATCATATTTTTAATTTTATGAAACACTGTTAACTATTTCAAATCTTGATAATGATGAAATAATAATATTATTCATTAACAATGTCTCTGGCTGAGATAGATTTTCCTCAAAACAGCCCATATTATTAATGTTTTTAAAAATCCTGTGATATGTGTTATATATCATTAAGAAATAAATGTTTACGTAGTATATGGTGTGAATAATTTGAATACAGGTTTAAACAAGACCGTGTTTGATAAATAATTACTTGATGTTATTTTTCTAATATTTCTTATGTTTTATTTCCAAATATATTAAAAGTAATCCTATGCTATAATATATATTGAAATCAATTAGAATGAAGTAAAAATTAGGGTAAGCATTGTGAATATACTACATCTGTTAGATAGTCCTTTTCATTAACTTCTAACAGGTTTCTGTTCTGTCTGTTAATGTCTTTTAATGTTCATCACTGGTTGTGTTGATTGTTTTCTCTTTGTATTGAGTTGGATCTGGTGTTGAATATCTCTCCACTTCCATTTTTAGTTTTGTATAAAATCAGAAACAAGGAGACTTCATTCAAGGTGTAAGTAAAAGTCGTTGTTGGGGCAGCCTAATGTCGGTTATCAGCCAGACAGCGAGGGACTCTATCCCCTTTTCAATAGTGCTAGAGCAAGGAGATATTTTTTACCGTATGAGGTGGAGAACCACACCTACCATAAGCTCCTCACTTTACCGCACAGATCCCTGTGCTACTCATACGCTGAGTTGCGAGGGCCAGTATCGAAACCAGGAACCTTGGGATTCCTAGCCGAATGTTCTACAGACTGAGCTAAGCCAGCCCTATTATTTTTAGGTGTACACACAGTTTATTTCCCCGAGATGCAACTTTAAAACATGCAAGAAAGAAATCAGCAGGAACACAAACATGTGTCCAGCAATTAAGGCTCTCTGGGCTATTCTTAAACTTTCTACCACATGACTCAACTAACCAAGCAGCTAGTCCCATCACAGGTCAACCCAGATCAAAGCCTGCCTGTCATTACTTATCTGAACCTTTATTTGGTACTGTGTGATTTTTCAGGAATTACAATTAACTGTTGAATTTAATTCTACACTACATTACAAAAATGATTGGCTATGCTAATTTATTATGTAATACATACACCTGAAGAAGGCTGAAGAACATAGCTGCCAAAATATTTCTGATAAAAAAAAGAAGATAGTAGGTAATTCCATGTCAAATCATCCAGAAAAAGTAAAAATTGTCACCCACCCACCTCAATTTTTCTGAAATTTTTTCCATGTGTGGACTATGTTAATATTAGACGATCCCCAAAATGTGAGCTTCCAATTCCAAAAATTAGCAGAGTTATGTCGATTTTCAGCTCTCCAAATTTTGTGGGTTTGGCAAAAAATGCAACTTTTGTATTCTATTTTTGTCTGTAAAATGAGTTCTAGAGTTTCCCTACTACTAAAAATTGTTTATAAAAGCATTTTTGCCCATGAAATCAAGAACTGCTATCAAAGAAGTTTTAAAGTCAACCAATTTCAAGATGATTTTTTATTTTTTCCTAGCAAGATCAATATCCCGATGTAGCCGTGACTAAGAATTTTTCTATTATTATTTCACATATATCGAACATTATTTGTAGCAAAAAGATATGTGCGAGATCTGCTGTCAGCAGATTATGGTAAAGTTGCAGTGGCGGGAGAGCCGCTGTGAGTAGTTTAAAGTAGGCAATGATTTAAATATGGTATAAAAATGAGTCTATCCTTGTTAGATGACCTAATATGGTTGCATACAAATTTTTTGAAAAACTAAGAAAAAATCAGTGGGAGAGAAAGAGAAAGGTGGAATGAGAAGGAGGTTGAGTTGAAGAGAGAGAGAGGCCTACATTAATCATGATGATGTCTAACACACATTAATATTGCAACAAACAAAAAATCAATTAATAGATGAATGATACAAAAATTCTGACATTTTGATAAAAAAAAATTAAAGATTAGTGTTTGTTTTAAATTTTTGAGCTTTGCATGAAGTCTTCTAAATTCTTTTCTTTTTTTTTTAAATCATGCAACATGTAATAAATACCACATGTGATACCCTGTCCTCATCAGCTACTAACTAGGAGTGATAGCACAGTTTCAGTAGCTTGACTGCCACACCTAATGCTACCAAGTAGTCTTTTGGCCACTGCACAGGGTATTAAAAAAAATTATAGAATAAAATAAATAGATGAATAAATGAATAATGTCTGTTCATCTCAGTAGTTTCAATTTGAATGTATTTTGTGATTTTCTTAACAACAAACTTACTTTCGCCCGTTTATGACAATAGGCACTTGTATTAACTGTTATTAACTGTTCTTGATGTCACTGGACTATGTGATCCTGAGCTCGAGTGCTACTTGCTGGATTTGCCTCTAGGGCTTGGAGCACAGCCTCAGAATCCATGGTTTTAGGCTTACCTGATCTGACTGATCGTCATGCAACCCAAGCAAAATATCTTCAACCATATGGTTACTGCATTGTGATCAAATGCGCTTTCACCTTTTGTACAACAAATGTTTTGGCTGCTTTCATGGTGTTATGGCCCAGTTTGAACTTGTAAAGCATAAGTTTCTGATTTAGACTACATTGCACATTTATCTGTTTATTTATTGTCTCCCATACAAACTATCATCAACCTTGACCAACATATATGTGAGTTAAAGGCGCGTGGTGTAAGGGTTAGAGTCGTAGGAAATGGACTCATAGACTCGAGTTCAAATCCTGGACGAAGCTGTTTGCGTTTCACATAGTGCTAATACCATTAGGAAAGGTATGCATCCAACTACTCTCCCTCCAGCTATGGGTAAATAGCAGGGCAGACTGGGCTCTTAACCTTGGCTAGGTAACCAGTCTAGGAGAAGGAATATATTGAATTCAAACCTGTTAAACTCTGCATAAGAAATTGCTCTTGTGTTGCATCCTGCTCGTGTGGAGGAGTTGATAAATATATATAAATACAAGGTGTGTCAAAAAGTATCGAGATTTTCAGTACTTTTTGACACACCTTGTATTCTGAAAAATTATCATTCCGTTCATTCTTCATTTCTATCTTGGTAAATACAGCTTTAAAATCTTAACTTTTTGACACACCTTGTACCCTGAAAAAAATTAGCGTTACATTTATTGTTCCTTCCTAACTTGGTAAATGTAGCTTCAATCTTTTTTGACACACCTTGTATATGAAATGAATTAAGAAATACTAATTTTTTTTTAACTGAGAAAATATTGTTTGGTCTTGTTTTTTATTTTACAATCTATTGAAAGGAAAAATGTTACCTTTTTGTTATGTAACTATATTCTAATATCTTTTTTTCTGTTTCCTTCTGTCTTTTTTTAGTTTTATTAAAAATCCTGATGGCTGGGAGCCATCCAGATTATGAAGATGCAGGACCTCCATGTGGTTGGCCGTGCCTCTGACATTGCAAGTCACCATCATCAGTATCGTAATCGAGAACTTTTGGAAGCAGTGCTTCAAAAAAAAGACGGTGAGCCGAACAAAAGCGAGACGGGGTCGCGTATCTCTGCCCTCATCAGCCGCCAAAATGCAACTTAAGCCGTCCCTCAAGCTTCTCTCGACGAAGCATCAACCTGTCCCGCCAGAGTCTCACTGAGACACAGTCGCATGACACGGATAGTGACTTATTCAATGAAGAAAGATGCTATGCAGGTACCGAAAAAAAGTATTTTCAGGTAACACATAATGCTGTGCTTTTTGCTGTTATTGTTTTGTTGTTGTTATTTTGTCCTTATGTATATATTTTAATTTGGGGGGGGGTGAGGATGTAGAAAGGGGGGATAAATGTTTATTTTTATTTGTTGTTTGCTTTTTGTTTTTTTCATGGTTTATTCATTGTTTTTCTTTTGCTTTAGGTTTTATTTAAACAAATTGATTTTTTTTCTTCAGATCAATATTATCATCATTCTTGTTTTGTTATTAATCAAAATATTCTAATCTGTAATTATGGGAAAAGGTTTATATCTTCACAAAAGAGAATGAATTAAAAGTAATGCCTATCTTCCCATAAATATTTACCAATCCCTGAATAGGATGTAACACAAGGTCAATTTTTGAAGCAGACTTTAAGATGTTTGAATTCATAGTTTTCTGTCATCTAGAATGGTTGCCTAGTCTACCTTACTATTTACCATAGCTGGAGGAGGAATAGTTGATGCATACCTTCCCCAAGAGTATTATTGCTATGTGAAATGCAAACAGACTTGTCCAGGATTTGAATTCAGGTCACCAAGTCCATTTCTTATGATGATAACCATTACACCATTTGCCTATCTCATCATAGAAATACAGATTTTTTACCAAAATTTTTTTGTTTTAAACATCTTTGTGTATTACATCATGGATGCCCACAATTTTTAGGTTGTGAGCTACTTTTGAAATGACCAGGGTCAAAATTAACAACCTTTATTAAATAGAAAAGATATGAATCCGACTAGTCTCCCTCCAGCTATGGGTAAATAGTAGGAAATACATATCTGTATTAAAAAGGCTAAATACTTTAATTTAATATATGTACTGAATGGGGTGCTCATGGTGTAATGGTTATTAGCATACGAAAGGGGCATGGCAACCAGAGTTCAATTCCTGGACAAGGCTGTTTTCATTACACATAGCAGTAATACCAAGGGAAAGGTATGAATCAACTATTCTCCCTCTAACTATGGGGTAAATAGTAGGGAAGACTGGTTTCTTTAACTTTGATATAGCAACCATTCTAGGAGAAGGAAAACTCTGCATTAAAAACTGTTAATCTTGACCTTGTGCCACATTCTGCTCACATGAAGAGGTTGGGTAAATGTATATAAGTACTGAGTAAAAACTTTACATTTACATTTTGAATATATATAAGTTTTATGCAAGAGCAGACTGTCCACCCTGTAGATCAATCAAGTTGCATCTGCCAAAGGGACGATAGATGATAGGCTAACATCTAAGAAAAAATGCTTTTTTTTGAATGGCATGCAATCTACCCGTACTGCCTCTGTGATCTCCAGGTCGATCATAATCGACATATTAGGCACCCCTGGTGTAGATTATACCACAAAGATCATGATTTAAAGTAAGGGACTCTGATTCGTTCACAGAAGATATTCAAAGTATTGGTTTGCTTTAAGTTAAGGAAGATATTTACTTGTGTTAGCACTCACCCAGGACTAACACTAGCATTAATAAATCTGTGTCATACTAACACTGAACACAACATAATTAAAGACAAGATCAATTCATTTGTTTATACTATAACATTTAGCTTTTATATACATACTAATGAAGGAACAATACACACAGCAGCTAGAAATATACACATATTGTTCCATGAATAAAATAGTGTGTACAAAAATGGAAAATTTTATTCGATGGGGGAAAGTAAAAATAGCCACATTGCTTTATCTTTCCTTGGCAGGGTCAGAGACACATTTCTCCTATTCAAATAATAGAGGCGAATGAGGTTAAGAATGGTTTTTGGGCGGTCATGTGACAAACCATGAGGTATCCAGTAAAAATGCCCATTCTCAAAGGGAGAATGATTTTTGTCCCAATAAAAGAGGACACTTTCAAATAACCATCTTTCCTTCTCTCTCTCTCTCTCTCTCTATATATATATATATATATATATATAATCATTTTCAATTTTTTTTCACTGCCCAATGATTAAAAAATTTAAGCCTACATAGCATGAAACCAATGTTAGCAGACTAGTTCCCATGCAAATAAATATATTCTAAGATATTTATTTATTGATCTATCTATCTATCTATCTATCTATATATATATATATATATATATATATATATATATTATATAATATATATATATATATATAGAGAGAGAGAGATATATATATATATATATATATATATATATATATATATATATATATATATCCATTGGACATTAAAGATATCTATCAATCTATATGTTTCTCTTCATATCTATCTATCTATCTGTGTATGTGTGTGTGTGTTTGAGCAGCATTTCTTCATTCAGACATATTTGGTTAGATAATAAAGACATCCTTTGACTACATATTTTGGTTTCAATCGTTTCAATGGATGTTACAATACCGGGCCAAAATTGGCTAATAAATTTGCCATAACTATTATGTTCCCAAGTAGTTTTGGTTCCATCATGGACTACCATCAGGGAATGTGTATATTGTAAAAAAACTATACAATCTTATTGGCATTCTATTCATACTGGTCTGATCTAATATGTAGTAACATTTGTTTCATGATTTTTTTTGTTTTGTTTGTTTTTTTCACAGAAAAATTATACAATCACCAAACAGAATGTTGTGGGAGAAAAAATTCAAAAGCAATTTCTTTTCCTACCAGAACCTCCTATTTAATGATTTCTTTTATTTAAAAAAGAAAAAGTACATTAAGCTGACAGTTTATGTAAAAAAAAAAAAAATGGGGGGGGGCATCTTTCTCTGAGAACCACCCATTTGATGATTGATTTTTTATTTCAAAAAATTGATTATTAATTTCCAACCAATCAAAGTGAACTGCAGAAATGAACCCTTTTATTTGAAGCTTATCCAACTTTGTGGTATTCATTTATCACCTCTAAACATCTTGTGTTTAGTCAAGGTGCAGCAAATGAGGCAAGCATCTTTCCATCCCACAACCGCATCTCCCTCATTGCACCAGTAGAGAGGGTCAGTGTAGTCAAACACTCGGTAACTAATAAATTCCACACAAGACTCCCGTCAGACGTTCACTCGCAAGAAAGAGTCTTACCATCTGTTTATTGATAAACAATGGTGGAACCAGTACTTCTGTTTTTCTTACACAACAGTAGAATTGGACAAGTTGCATCAAATGAGCCAAGTACGTTTCCACCCTGCAACATTATCTCCTTCTTTCCACCAGTGGAGAGGGTCACATTAGTCAAATACAATTGCTTGGAAAGGTAACTGTGATAAATTTGACTCAAGACTCCAGTCAGATGTTAGCTCCCAAGAAAGACTCCTACCACCTTTTTATTGATAAATAACAATGGCAGAACCGGTACTTCTGTTTTCCTTACACAATAGCAGAACTGGTACTTCCAGTTTTCTTCAAACCCAAGAACCAAATTCCAACAACCAGTTTAACAGTACTTACAGATATTAGAGCTATTTTTGGCTATGAAAAGAAAAAGTTTAATATAAAAAGAAAATTTTTTTTATGAATGATAATGGTCTGAATATGCTTGTCATTTTTGTTCAATTGCCTCAAATTTCTTATTTCCTTAAATGTCTTATTGTTTCTGCTTTATTTCATTCTAACTCAACAAAATGTTTCTTATATTTTTTTTGATGGCAATCTTCTATATTCTTGCAGGGTAATCTCATCAAATATTATATTTACTGCTATTACATATTCTCTGCAATGAATATGTGTCTCAGTTTATTCAAGATTGAATAAATCTCAAATAATAAATGCGAATGTCAGTGTATCACATTTTTTCAACTTTACTCCTAGTGACCATAGCCCAACATATCATACCATTTTTTAATCAGGGCAATTGTGTGAGCAAATTAAAAACATTCTGGGCCAAATCCAGACCCACAATCCTGAAATTTTGGATTCCCAAGGTTTAATTAATACGATTTGCTTTCAGCTATTTTTAACATGATTTTTTGCAACAAATCTTTGGTATGACAACAATTTTCATAATTTGGAAATAAAATTGGGAATAATCAAAATTAATTGAGAAATCCAGTGAACATCGCCCATGAAATAGATATAATTGTTTATATGGAAAGTAAGGACCTACGTACATCAAATGACTTTAAATTGAGTGGCAACAAAAGAATTATTGTTGAACTTTTAAAAGGTAAGCTTAAATATAAATGCAATACTTAAATGCAGGGATCAATTTCAAGTTCTTCAGTAGTTTTATAATTGGCTATAGCAGGAGCTAACTTAATTGCTGCCCAATAAGGCAGCTTTTAAGCTAGTTATAATATAGTTGTATTCAATATACACATATGAAATGGACAGATTATTGATCCTATGGAAATGTGATCTCTCCGATAAGATGAAGCAAGAATTATTTCAAGCTGTAGTTGTAGTTGTGTCAGTGCTATTGTACAGCAACACAACTTGGACCTTAATGAAATACTTGGAGAAAAAAGCTAGATGGGAATTATACAAGATGCTGCATGCTGTCTTGAAAAATCCTGGAAACAGCACCACACAAAATAGCAGCTGCACTGCCACTTTTCTTCGGTCACACAAACCTGGAGAAGTAAGATGAACTCATAGTTGACATTCTGCTGTGAACACATACACATGGGCACACCAGTATAGGCTGACCAGCAAAAACTTACATTCAGATTTGTTCAGACACTGGATTTCATGCTAATTACTTGCCAGTAATTGTTGGCAGAGAGAGTCATGGCACATGACCTGATGATGATGATGAGAAATCATCAGCAATCTCTTAGTCATGCTGACAGCACAGATTTCAATGACTCTCTCTTGCCACTTGTCCCTATCAGACTTAAAGTTTTACAACTGTACTTTGTATACAAAATTTAATTACATTAGATCATTAAATCTAATGCAAAACAAGATAAACACAATACTAAACAGATAAAAATATAGAAAAGAACTTATTTAATTTTGAAAAGAGAAAAGTTGATGGCATGAGTGAAAAGTGGTGATGAAGACAAAGGAAATAGATGTTATTATTGGAAGGGGAATCCATTTCTATAAAAAAAAAACATCAGGTGTCTTCTTTCTGTAGTTTCTTCTCTTTCTTTTTTTTTGTCTTTTTTGCAGCACTCTACTTGCAATCTCACTGGGAATCTGTCTCCCTAAAAATGTGTCCTATAAGATTTGTTTTTGTCTATGTTTTTAAAATGTGTTTAATGTGAAATGTGGTATTGTCATTGAAAATGTCTATGCTGTGGCTTGTTACTGTTTTATCAGATGATATCGATCGATATTGTTGCCAGCTTCTGTGTTCATAATTTCAAGACACTATTCATCAACTGAAAACATTTATGTTCAGAAAATTTGTTTGTTATGAGAAGCATTGTGAACCAAGCGTCCCACTGTAGCAGATTAATATGTGTTCATATATTACAAAATAGGTATATTAAAGTATTAAAAAGGGGGGGGTCCCTGTGAATTAGTGGCTAATATGCTGGACTGCAATATCATAGTAAGTGGGTTTAAACTCCAGTTATGCTATTATGTTCACTTTTGACTAATACCCTTGGGAAAGTATGAAACCCTTCACTCTTTCATGCTATGAGTTAAATAGTAACACTAATGTTCTTCTACAAAGATAACTTTAACATTAAATAACCCACTAAGGTTGTATTCCATTAAACAAAAGAAACTAAACCAAACAGAATTAAGATTTTATATTGTTGTTTGTTGGGTTGATTTTACAGCATGCCAAGCCTTGTTGGGTTATTTTATGCTAAAGATGCTTTGTTTCTGGATCATTTAATGTCAACAGAAAATAGAGAAAATAATAATTCTTTGTAGAAAAGAATTTAATTGAAAGATTTTTTGGGAGCATTCTTTGTAGAGAACGTTTGGAGAAAAGGATTTAGTTTTGTTATATTTTTGTAGAAGAGCGTTTTCTAGTAGACAAAAGGAGTTTAGGAAAAACTATTAATGCAAATTAATGGAACCTACAAAGGAATTAACAGGAACTGTTATATCTCGCACATGAGAATATATTTCTTCAATTAACAGAGAGATGAGAGTTGCAACTGTTATCTCCTCTAGTCTGGTTCCAGTGACTTTCCTACTCTGACAAGAATGCTGTCTTTTAAGTCAAACATTTTCTTTTTGAAGACCTCCTAATCAAGCTCTATTCAAACAATCTTTTCATATTTTCTCCTATTACTTTATTATCTTATAGCATTATATTACATTGAATCACTGATACACTGGAAACTAATAAGTTTCAATTGGAATAGAATAAAGTAATGATATTAAGATAATAAATATAGGAGAGGAAAAAAGATTGTAATTTTGAATAGAGCTTTGATTAGAGGTCTTCAAAAGAAAATTGTTGACTATAAGACAGCATTCTTGTCAGGTAAGGAAAGTTAACCTTTTAAACTTTATCCACTGGAAACCAGACTATGAGGATGAAAACAGTTGCAACTCTTCATTCTCTGTTATTGAAGAATATATTTCTCATGTGCAGAGATATAAACAAGTTTCCTGTAAATTCTTTGTAGGTTCCATAATTTGCATATAGAGTTTTTTCCCTAAACTCCATTTGTCTTACTGCTTTCTAGAAACCGCTCTTCTACAAAAATATAACAAAACTAAATCCTTTCTCCAAACGGTTCTCTACAAAGAGAATGCTCCCAAAAAATCTTCAATTAAATTCTTTCTACAAAGAATTATTATTCTTTCTCATTTCTGACATTAAATGATCCACTGGTGGTTGAAACAAAGGCTCTTTAGCATAAAATAACCCAAACAAGGTTGGCATGCGTTAAAAATTCAACCAACAAACAAACAATATAAAATCTTATTCTGTTTGTTTAGTTTCTTTGTTTTAATGGAATATCAACCTTAGTGGGTTATTTAATGTTAAAGTTATTCTTTGTAGAAGAACATTATGTTACTATTTAACTCATAGCATGAAAGAGTGAAGGGTTTCATTACCTTTTCCCAGGGTATTAGTCAAAAGTGAACATAATGCATTAACTGGAGTTTAAACCCACTTACTATGATATTGGCAGTCCAGCATATTAGCCACTAATTCAACAGGACCCCCCCCTTTTAATACTTATTAATACCTATTTTGTATATATGAACATATTAATCTGCATACAGTGGACGCCTTGGTTCACAATGCTTCTTTCATTAACAAACAAATTTCTTGAACAATAAATGTTCAGTTGATGAATAGTGTCTTGAATTATGAACACAGAAGCTGGCAACAATATCGATCGATATCATCTTGATAAAACAGTAACAAGCCACAGCATAGACATTTTCAATGACAATACCACATTTCACATTAAACACATTTTAAAACATAGACAAAAACAAATCTTATAGGACACATTTTTAGGGAGACAGATTCCCAGTGAGATTGCAAGTAGAGTGCTGCAAAAAGACAAAAAAAAAGAAAGAGAAGAAACTACAGAAAGAAAGACACCTGATGTTTTTTTTTTATAGAAATGGATTCCCCTTCCAAATAATAACATCTATTTCCTTTGTCTTCATCACCACTTTTCACTCATGCCATCAACTTTTCTCTTTTCAAAATTAAATAAGTTCTTTTCTATATTTTATCTGTTTAGTATTGTGTTTATCTTGTTTTGCATTAGATTTAATGATCTAATGTAATTAAATTTGTATACAAAGTACAGTTGTAAAACTTTAAGTCTGATAGGGACAAGTGGCAAGAGAGAGTCATTGAAATCTGTGCTGTCAGCATGACTAAGAGATGCTGATGATTTCTCATCATCATCATCAGGTCATGTGCCATGACTCTCTCTTGCCAACAATTACTGGCAAGTAATTAGCATGAAATCCAGTGTCTGAACAAATCTGAATGTAAGTTTTTGCTGGTCAGCCTATACTGGTGTGCCCATGTGTATGTGTTCACAGCAGAATGTCCAACTATGAGTTCATCCTTACTTCTCCAGGTTTGTGGTGACCGAAGAAAAGTGGCAGTGCAGCTGCTATTTTGTGTGGTGCTGTTTCCAGGATTTTTCAAGACAGCATGCAGCATCCTTGTATAATTCCCATCTAGCTTTTTCTCCAAGTATTTCATTAAGGTCCAAGTTGTGTTTGCTGTACAATAGCACTGACACAACTACAACTACAGCTTGAAATAATTCTTGCTTCATCTTATCGGAGAGATCACATTTCCATAGGATCAATAATCTGTCCCATTTCATATGTGTATATTGAATACAACTATATTATAACTAGCTTAAAAGCTGCCTTATTGGGCAGCAATTAAGTTAGCTCCTGCTATAGCAATTATAAACTTACTTGAAGAACTTGAAATTGATCCCTGCATTTAAGTATTGCATTTATATTTTAAGCTACCTTTTAAAAGTTCAACAATAATTCTTTTGTTGCCACTCAATTTAAAGTCAATTTGATGTACGTAGGTCCTTACTTTCCATATAAACAATTATATCTATTTCATGGGCGATGTTCACTGGATTTTCTCAATTAATTTTGATTATTCCCCAATTTTATTTCCAAATTTATGAAAATTGTTGTCATACCAAAAGATTTGTTGCAAAAAATCATGTTAAAAATAGCTGAAAGCAAATCGTATTAATTAAACCTTGGGAATCCAAAATTTCAGGATTGTGGGTCTGGATTTGGCCAGAATGTTTTTAAATTTGCTCACACAATTGCCCTGATTAAAAAAAATGGTATGATATGTTGGGCTATGGTCACTAGGAGTAAAGTTGAAAAAATGGTGATACACTGAACAATTCGCATTTATTATTTGAGATTTATTCAATCTTGAATAAACTGAGACACATATTTCATTGCAGAGAATATGTAATAGCAGTAAATATAATATTTGATGAGATTACCCTGCAAAAGAATATAGAAGATTGCCATCAAAAAAAATATAAGAAACATTTTGTTGAGTTAGAAATGAAATAAAGCAGAAACAATAAGACATTTAAGGAAAATAAGATTTGAGGCAATTGAACAAAAATGACAAGCATATTCAGACCATTATCATTCATCAAAAAAATTTTTTTTATATTAAACTTTTTCTTTCATAGCCAAAAATAGCTCTAATATCTGTAAGTACTGTTAAACTGGTTGTTGGAATTTGGTTCTTGGGTTTGAAGAAAACTGAAGTACCAGTTCTGCTATTGTGTAAGGAAAACCAGAAGTACCGGTTCTGCCATTGTTATTTATCAATAAAAAGGTGGTAGGAGTCTTTCTTGGAGCTAACATCTGACTGGAGTCTTGAGTCAAATTTATCACAGTTACCTTTCCAAGCAATTGTATTGACTAATGTGACCCTCTCCACTGGTGGAAAGAAGGAGATAATGTTGCAGGGTGGAAACGTACTTGGCTCATTTGATGCAACTTGTCCAATTCTACTGTTGTGTAAGAAAAACAGAAGTACTGGTTTCCACCATTGTTTATCAATAAACAGATGGTAAGACTCTTTCTTGCGAGTGAACGTCTGACGGGAGTCTTGTGTGGAATTTATTAGTACCGGAGTGTTGACTACACTGACCCTCTCTACTGGTGCAATGAGGGAGATGCGGTTGTGGGATGGAAAGATGCTTGCCTCATTTGCTGCACCTTGACTAAACACAAGATGTTTAGAGGTGATAAATGAATACCACAAAGTTGGATAAGCTTCAAATAAAAGGGTTCATTTCTGCAGTTCACTTTGATGGTTGGAAATTAATAATCAATTTTTTGAAATAAAAAAATCAATCATCAAATGGGTGGTTCTCAAGAGAAAGATGCCCCCCCCCCCCATTTTTTTTTTTACATAAACTGTCAGCTTAATGTACTTTTTCTTTTTTAAATAAAAGAAATCATTAAATAGGAGTTCTGGTAGGAAAAGAAATTGCTTTTGAATTTTTTCTCCCACAACATTCTGTTTGGTGATTGTATAATTTTTCTGTGAAAAAACAAAACAAAACAAAAAAAAATCATGAAACAAATGTTACTACATATTAGATCAGACCAGTATGAATAGAAATGCCAATAAGATTGTATAGTTTTTTTTACAATATACACATTCCCTGATGGTAGTCCATGATGGAACCAAAACTACTTGGGAACATAATAGTTATGGCAAATTTATTAGCCAATTTTGGCCCGGTATTGTAACATCCATTGAAACGATTGAAACCAAAATATGTAGTCAAAGGATGTCTTTATTATCTAACCAAATATGTCTGAATGAAGAAATGCTGCTCAAACACACACACACATACACAGATAGATAGATAGATATGAAGAGAAACATATAGATTGATAGATATCTTTAATGTCCAATGGATATATATATATATATATATATATATATATATATATATATATATATATCTCTCTCTCTCTATATATATATATATATATATATAATATATATATAATATATATATATAATATAGAATAGATAGATAGATAGATAGATCAATAAATAAATATCTTAGAATATATTTATTTGCATGGGAACTAGTCTGCTAACATTGGTTTCATGCTATGTAGGCTTAATTTTTAATCATTGGGCAGTGAAAAAAAATTGAAAATGATTATATATATATATATATATATATAGAGAGAGAGAGAGAGAGAGAGAAGGAAAGATGGTTATTTGAAAGTGTCCTCTTTATTGGGACAATAATCATTCTCCCTTTGAGAATGGGCATTTTTACGGATACCTCATGGTTTGTCACATGACCGCCCAAAAAAACCCATTCTTAACCTCATTCGCCTCTATTATTTGAATAGGAGAAATGTGTCTCTGACCCTGCCAAGGAAAGATAAAGCAATGTGGCTATTTTTACTTTCCCCCATCGAATAAAATTTTTCCATTTTTGTACACACTATTTATTCATGGAACAATATTGTGTATATTTCTAGCTGCTGTGTGTATTGTTCCTTCATTAGTATGTATATAAAAGCTAAATGTTATAGTATAAACAAATGAATTGATCTTGTCTTTAATTATGTTGTGTTCAGTGTTAGTATGACACAGATTTATTAATGCTAGTGTTAGTCCTGGGTGAGTGCTAACACAAGTAAATATCTTCCTTAACTTAAAGCAAACCAATACTTTGAATATCTTCTGTGAACGAATCAGAGTCCCTTACTTTAAATCATGATCTTTGTGGTATAATCTACACCAGGGGTGCCTAATATGTCGATTATGATCGACCTGGAGATCACAGAGGCAGTACGGGTAGATTGCATGCCATTCAAAAAAAGCATTTTTTCTTAGATGTTAGCCTATCATCTATCGTCCCTTTGGCAGATGCAACTTGATTGATCTACAGGGTGGACAGTCTGCTCTTGCATAAAACTTATATATATTCAAAATGTAAATGTAAAGTTTTACTCAGTACTTATATACATTTACCCAACCTCTTCATGTGAGCAGAATGTGGCACAAGGTCAAGATTAACAGTTTTTAATGCAGAGTTTTCCTTCTCCTAGAATGGTTGCTATATCAAAGTTAAAGAAACCAGTCTTCCCTACTATTTACCCATAGTTAGAGGGAAATAGTTGGATTCATACCTTCCCTTGTATTACTGCTATGTGTAATGAAAACAGCCTTTGTCCAGGAATTGAACTCTGGTTGCCATGCCCCTTTCGTATGCTAATAACCATTACACCATGAGCACCCCATTCAGTACATATATTAATTAAAGTATTTAGCCTTTTTAATACAGATATGTATTTCCTACTATTTTACCCATAGCTGGAGGGAGACTAGTCGGATTCATATCTTTTCTATTTAATAAAGGTTGTTAATTTTGACCTGGTCATTTCAAAAGTAGCTCACAACCTAAAAATTGTGGGCATCCATGATGTAATACACAAAGATGTTTAAAACAAAAAAATTTTGGTAAAAAAATCTGTATTCTATGATGAGATAGGCAAATGGTGTAATGGTTATCATCATAAGAAATGGACTTGGTGACCTGAATTCAAATCCTGGACAAGTCTGTTTGCATTTCACATAGCAATAATACTCTTGGGAAGGTATGCATCAACTATTCCTCCTCCAGCTATGGGTAAAATAGTAAGGTAGACTAGGCAACCATTCTAGATGACAGAAAACTATGAATTCAAACATCTTAAAGTCTGCTTCAGAAATTGACCTTGTGTTACATCCTATTCAGGGATTGGTAAATATTTATGGGAAGATAGGCATTACTTTTAATTCATTCTCTTTTGTGAAGAATATAAACCTTTTCCCATAATTACAGATTAGAATATTTTGATTTAATAACAAAACAAGAATGATGATATATTTGATCTGAAGAAAAAAATCAATTTGTTTTAAATAAAACCTAAAGCAAAAGAAAACATGAAATAAACCATGAAAAAAAAAAAAGCAACAACAAATAAAAATAAACATTTATCCCCCCTTTCTACATCCCTCACCCCCCCCCCAAATTAAAAATATACATAAGGACAAAAAATAACAACAACAAAACAATAACAGCAAAAGCACAGCATTATGTGTTACCTGAAATACTTTTTTCGGTACTGCATAGCATCTTTCCTTCATTGAATAAGTCACTATCCCGTGTCATGCGACTGTGTCTCAGTGAGACTCTGGCGGGACAGGTTGATGCTTCGTCGAGAGAAGCTTGAGGGACGGCTTAAGTTGCCATTTTGGCGGCTGAATGAGGGCAGAGATACGCGACCCCGTCTCGCTTTGTTCGGCTCACCGTCTTTTTTTTGAAGCACTGCTTCCAAAAGTTCTCGATTACGATACTGATGATGGTGACTTGCAATGTCAGAGGCACGGCCAACCACATGGAGGTCCTGCATCTTCATAATCTGGATGGCTCCCAGCCATCAGGATTTTTAATAAAACTAAAAAAAGACAGAAGGAAACAGAAAAAAAGATATTAGAATATAGTTACATAACAAAAGGTAACATTTTTCCTTTCAATAGATTGTAAAATAAAAAACAAGACCAAACAATATTTTCTCAGTTAAAAAAAAATTAGTATTTCTTAATTCATTTCATATACAAGGTGTGTCAAAAAAGATTGAAGCTACATTACCAAGTTAGGAAAGGAACAATAAATGTAACGCTAATTTTTTCAGGGTACAAGGTGTGTCAAAAAGTTAAGATTTTAAAGCTGTATTTACCAAGATAGAAATGAAGAATGAACGGAATGATAATTTTTCAGAATACAAGGTGTGTCAAAAGTACTGAAAATCTCGATACTTTTTGACACACCTTGTATTTATATATATTTATCAACTCCTCCACACGAGCAGGATGCAACACAAGAGCAATTTCTTATGCAGAGTTTACAGGTTTGAATTCAATATATTCCTTCTCCTAGACTGGTTACCTAGCCAAGGTTAAGAGCCCAGTCTGCCCTGCTATTTACCCATAGCTGGAGGGAGAGTAGTTGGATGCATACCTTTCCTAATGGTATTAGCACTATGTGAAACGCAAACAGCTTCGTCCAGGATTTGAACTCGAGTCTATGAGTCCATTTCCTACGACTCTAACCCTTACACCACGCGCCTTTAACTCACATATATGTTGGTCAAGGTTGATGATAGTTGTATAGGGAGACAATAAATAAACAGATAAATGTGCAATGTAGTCTAAATCAGAAACTTATGCTTTACAAGTTCAAACTGGGCCATAACACCATGAAAGCAGCCAAAAACATTTGTTGTACAAAAGGTGAAAGCGCATTTGATCACAATGCAGTAACCATATGGTTGAAGATATTTTGCTTGGGTTGCATGACGATCAGTCAAGATCAGGTTAAGCCTAAAAACCATGGATTCTGAGGCTGTGCTCCAAGCCCTAGAGGCAAATCCAGCAAGTAGCACTCGAGCTCAGGATCACATAGTCCAGTGACATCAAAACAGTTAATAACAGTTAATACAAGTGCCTATTGTCATAAACGGGCGAAAGTAAGTTGTTTGTTAAGAAAATCACAAATACATTCAAATTGAAACTACTGAGATGAACAGACATTATTCATTTATTCATCTATTTATTTTATTCTATAATTTTTTTTAATACCCTGTGCAGTGGCCAAAAGACTACTTGGTAGCATTAGGTGTGGCAGTCAAGCTACTGAAACTGTGCTATCACTCCTAGTTAGTAGCTGATGAGGACAGGGTATCACATGTGGTATTTATTACATGTTGCATGATTTAAAAAAAAAAAGAAAAGAATTTAGAAGACTTCATGCAAAGCTCAAAAATTTAAAACAAACACTAATCTTTATTTTTTTTTATCAAAATGTCAGAATTTTTGTATCATTCATCTATTAATTGATTTTTTGTTGTTGCAATATTAATGTGTGTTAGACATCATCATGATTAATGTAGGCCTCTCTCTCTCTTCAACTCAACCTCCTTCTCATTCCACCTTTCTCTTTCTCTCCCACTGATTTTTTCTTAGTTTTTCAAAAATTTTGTATGCAACCATATTAGGTCATCTAACAAGGATAGACTCATTTTTATACCATATTTAAATCATTGCCTACTTTAAACTACTCACAGCGGCTCTCCCGCCACTGCAACTTTACCATAATCTGCTGACAGCAGATCTCGCACATATCTTTTTGCTACAAATAATGTTCGATATATGTGAAATAATAATAGAAAAAATTCTTAGTCACGGCTACATCGGGATATTGATCTTGCTAGGAAAAAATAAAAAATCATCTTGAAATTGGTTGACTTTAAAACTTCTTTGATAGCAGTTCTTGATTTCATGGGCAAAAATGCTTTTATAAACAATTTTTAGTAGTAGGGAAACTCTAGAACTCATTTTACAGACAAAAATAGAAATACAAAAGTTGCCATTTTTTGCCAAACCCACAAAATTTGGAGAGCTGAAAATCGACATAACTCTGCTAATTTTTGGAATTGGAAGCTCACATTTTGGGGATCGTCTAATATTAACATAGTCCACACATGGAAAAAATTTCAGAAAAATTGAGGTGGGTGGGTGACAATTTTACTTTTTTCTGGATGATTTGACATGGAATTACCTACTATCTTCTTTTTTATCAGAATATTTTGGCAGCTATGTTCTTCAGCCTTCTTCAGGTGTATGTATTACATAATAAATTAGCATAGCCAATCATTTTTTGTAATGTAGTGTAGAATTAAATTCAACAGTTAATTGTAATTCCTGAAAAATCACACAGTACCAAATAAAGGTTCAGATAAGTATGACAGGCAGGCTTTGATCTGGGTTGACCTGTGATGGGACTAGCTGCTTGGTTAGTTGAGTCATGTGGTAGAAAGTTTAAGAATAGCCCAGAGAGCCTTAATTGCTGGACACATGTTTGTGTTCCTGCTGATTTCTTTCTTGCATGTTTTAAAGTTGCATCTCGGGGAAATAAACTGTGTGTACACCTAAAAATAATAGGGCTGGCTTAGCTCAGTCTGTAGAACATTCGGCTAGGAATCCCAAGGTTCCTGGTTCGATACTGGCCCTCGCCAACTCAGCGTATGAGTAGCACAGGGATCTGTGCGGTAAAGTGAGGAGCTTATGGTAGGTGTGGTTCTCCACCTCATACGGTAAAATAATCTCCTTGCTCTAGCACTATTGAAAAGGGGATAGAGTCCCTCGCTGTCTGGCTGATACCGACATTAGGCTGCCCCAACAACGACTTTACTTACACCTTGAATGAAGTCTCCTTGTTTCTGATTTTATACAAACTAAAATGGAAGTGGAGAGATATTCAACACCAGATCCAACTCAATACAAAGAGAAACAATCAACACAACCAGTGATGAACATTAAAAGACATTAACAGACAGAACAGAAACCTGTTAGAAGTTAATGAAAAGGACTATCTAACAGATGTAGTATATTCACAATGCTTACCCTAATTTTTACTTCATTCTAATTGATTTCAATATAATATTATACATAGGATTACTTTTAATATATTTGGAAATAAAACATAAGAAATATTAGAAATCAAATAAACATCAAGTAATTATTTATCAAACACGGTCTTGTTTAAACCTGTATTCAAATTATTCACACCATATACTACGTAAACATTTTTTCTTAATGATATATAACACATATCACAGGATTTTAAAAACATTAATAATATGGGCTGTTTTGAGGAAAATCTATCTCAGCCAGAGACATTGTTAATGAATAATATTATTATTTCATCATTATCAAGATTTGAAATAGTTAACAGTGTTTCATAAAATTAAAAATATGATTTATTTGTCTCCCTTGTACCATTTCTCACTCTAAGGTATGAGCTTACCTGGAAACTGGTTGGTGGCCATCATTAGCTATCACCTTACGGTGTAGGAAGGCAGTGAATAAATTCATTCCCCCTGTATAACTCTTATTGGAGTTCTTTATTCAAATTTTACACAATCAATGTAATTTTATGTTGCAGGTAAAAAAAAGCAGTTACATTTTGTTTGGGACAGTAATTTATTTATCTATGATTTTATAAACTGTTTGATATGAAACCGTAAGTAAGATGGTGGGGCGACCTAATGTTGATATCAGTCAGACAGCAAGGGAGTCTATCTTCTTTTCACTAGCGCTAGGCCAAGGAGATTATTTTAGCATAAAATCAGCTCCTCACTTTACCACACAGATCCCTGTGCTACACATAGGCTGAGTTGGCAAGGGTTGGTATCAAACCAGAAGCGGTTCCTAGGCAAGTGCTCTACCAACTGAGCTAAACTGACCCCTGAAACTATTATCCTTAATTATTCTGAACTATTGTCTTTATCTTTGTTATTTTTATCACAGTGTTTTGGCTGGAACATTTCTGAGCCTTCTGTTAGTTTTCAGCCTCCTAAAAACCCAGAGACAACAGACAACAAATATGAAAACAGTAAGCAAAATCTTTGAGTGAATCATGAAAAATATATTGTTCCAGAGATTTAGAAAAATAATCATTATCTTTCATTCTGAAGAACTTGAAGAAAGACAGTATTACATGGGAGAATATAGATCTTCTGCTTTACGATTCTTCTCTGATTTAATGGTTACTTTAACTGATGCTTTTTCCCATCCCCGGCTGTGGGAAAAGCAACAGAAGGTTAACTTTAGTTTTTGGCAAGTATTGCAACATTATTGAAAGATAAAACTTTGGGTCTTGTTTATTGTCAATGAATGACATAAATAGAGAGTCTATTTTCAATAAAATTGCTATCAATAATCAAGAACAGTTTGTTTATTCTCTCTAGATAGCCAAATAGCTTGATACAGAGCAAATAAATGAAGGAGACATACTTATTGGACTCGGAGAAAGGTTTTAGAGTAATTTTTTTTGTTTTCATATGTTTTGGTTTGGTTTGGTTTCTTTGTTTAATGGCATATCAATGATCCTGTGCTGTTTAATCCCAAAGCATCTTTGTAGAAGAACAGTAGTTTCTTTACATGCTGATTGATTAATTTTAATGGCACATCAAACCGTCTAGGGTTATTTTATGACTAGAGTTTAGGGAATCGCATTCATTGTACCTTCATATTTATATTTTTTCTGTAGTTGTTCTGAACAGGTTATGTTTTGGCACACAGTCCCCATCAAATATAAATAATTTTTAAAACATATCTATTTGACTCATAGATGGGTCTCCCAAGTCAATGAAGGGGTACTTCACTCTACCCAGATCACCCATCTATGAGTCAAATATATCTACATAAAAATTATATATATTCAATAAAAGAAAAAAAAAGACTCTTAAGAAACAACAATATCAAAAAATGTACATATGAACCAGATATATATATATATATATTTACCAAACCCTTTCACACAAGCAGGATGTGACACAAGGTCGATTTCTTAAGTGGAGTTTAACAAGTTTGAATTCAGAGTTTTCCTTCTTCTAGATTGGTTGCCTAACAAGGTTAAAGAGGCTAGCATTTAGGAGTAAATGGACATTCTTATTGGCTAGTAGAAAGAAGTTGTTGAACTGATTTGCATATCATTAGCATGTTACATCACCAATTTGTGGATCATGAATAAAGAATACACTTTTATTTATATACACAAGTAGCATTTAGGAGGAAATGGACATTCTTATTGGCTAGTAGAAAGAAGTTGTTAGAACTGATTTGCATATCATTAGCATGTTACATCACCAATTTGTGGATCATGAATAAAGAATACACTTTTATTTATATACACAAGTAGCATTTAGGAGGAAATGGACATTCTTATTGGCTAGTAGAAAGAAGTTGTTAGAACTGATTTGCATATCATTAGCATGTTACATCACCAATTTGTGTTGCGTAATATGCTAATGACATAACTTGAGGATGTCAATTCTATCCAATTAATTCCATATCTGAATTTAATCAGTCTAAAGATGGTCAAAGAGTATTATTTTAACGACAATCAAATTTTACATTTTGTTGATATCTCTTTGTTGTTCCTTATTTCATATATTCAATTAAATATTTTCTTGAATGCTGTTGGCATCTTCTTTAGAAATATATTAGGTGCAAGCAAGTATCCAGAATTTTTTATTATGGAAAAAAATTGAATTTTCTCCCATGTGCACTACTTACTAGTTTTTTCACCAACTGTTTTATTAGAGTCCAAGTGGTGCATCCATACAGTAGTATGGCTACAGCTTGGAAAAAATTTATCATTCTATTTATCAGAGAGATCAAATTTCCATATGTTGATTACCTATAACAGCAATCCATGAACTACACAAGGATGCTACATGCTATTTTTAAAAGATCCCGATAGCAGCACCGTGCAAAACAACAGTTGTACAGCCACTTACTGCCCATCACACAAACAAGACATGCTTGACACTACTACTATGGACTCCTTCACATGAACACTGTTATGGTTGTGCATGATAGGGATGAGTGGTAAGACTTGATATAAGTGAGTCAAAGCAAATTTATTTCTACCCCTGCCAGCCAAAAGGCATAGCCAAGCTAGTTTGTCCTCTTTCACTTTCCTTGTGTACTTATCTACATTTCCTTCTCTCTTAATCCACAACATTGGAAAGAGAAAAGAGGAGATATCTGAGACCGGACTGATGATAACTCAACAATGAAAGTATTGAGAGAGCAGGAAAGAAGAAATAAAGTGCAAGCTCATTTCTGGTACACAGATAATCACATGGGCAACCGGATAGAGGGTGTTGGAAAAAGAAAAAAAACATAGTTGGCACATATGGGACTGAAAAGGTAGGATGGACTGGAATTTTTCTCCAAAAGGTTGAAACCATCCCTATTTCACTATGTATCAAAATTCTACCACAAGATGAAATCATCCCTATTTTGACTTACCACTTAAGATGAAGAATTATTGAATTCTTCTGCGAACTTTTGGTGTAATTCTTTTTTAGGTGGGCCACAAAAACTAATTGATTTCCATCCAGACCACAGAAGCTAATTTATACCTTGCATATCTTATTCATTCCACTGTATACATTTTTAACTAAGAAATACTATTGCAAATTATGATATGCACATGTATTCACAACAGACATTTTTTTTCTTTCTGTATTGTCTGGCAATTAAAATTTTCTTAAATTTCAACCCATGTGTTTATCTCATTTCTTTCTTTGGCCTTTAACATTTTTTCGTGTATAATGCAATGTTCTCTCAATAGACCTTACAGCATTCCATTTTGAACCATTGAATCGAATAACGAGCCACTCTCAGATGATTTATTTTTTATTACTTATGTGTGAACAGGGCTGGGATACAGGAATTCTTATTGACTAGAATTACCTATCAAGTTTGAATTATATCTTACCCCGACTGTCACAACACACTAATGTTGGCTGACCAGCAAAAACTTACATTTATCAGCTCTGTGTGGACACTGGATGCTGTCTAAAGAAGTACTACTCAAAGTGATGGTACATGTGTCAGTGATGGTACACAAATCATCAATTTCTGGTATATGGCAAGTTTCCAATTTCACATTATTATGATATATATATATATATATATATATATATATATATATATATATAAATAAAACTAGAATCATCTACCCGGCGTTGCCTGGGTAGAGATGGTATAATAAAAAGTTAGTCTCGCAGATCCATTGATTGTTTTGGTCTAACATAATTGATTTATGTCTTAATCACAAATGCAACCAAAGACTTTCCTTTCCATTACAATTCAAATTCTAATTTTTAAATATCATCCCAGAGATAACTAAAATCTTCATTATTTTTGCACTAAAAAGCAAGCTCTGGTGATAGTGAATGTGTATATATATATTTACTCGTCGTTAATTGTTTTATTTTAGTAGTTTTCTCCAGACATACATGCATACACACAACTGCCCTTTATATATGTATAAATGTAATGTAAAAATGAAAATGCATAAAATCTTTCTGTATTGTTTGATATAATTCTTTTCACATGATGTGATATAATACAGCAGATAAAAATACTTGGAACTTGATCAAAAAACAAAGCAAATAATGATATGGTACAAATATAGTTTCATGGTTCCATGCATGTGCACTTAAGATACAAGAACCAAGTTAATTAATTTTTGATAATGGGGAACTTTCCATGATTCCCCACATTTTATTCTTATTGGCTAATAGAAAGAGGTTGCTAGAAATGATTTGCATATCATTAGCATATTACATCACCAGTTTGTGGAGCATATTTCTAAATCTAGAATGAGAGTGAAACTTCAGTTTCATCAACAAAGCAAGATGGCAGTTAATATCTTTGATTTGTTCAATAGTAATTCTAATTCTAACAGTGAGATTGAAGGGTTTGACTCTGAAAAAAATAGTTCCATTATAATGTTGAGTTTAGTGACTATTTGTGCAATGGAATGAAAGCGTTTGATTGTATATCTGAATACAATAGATATTGAAAATGTAAATTTAGAATGAGAATGACATTTCTATTCAGTAGAAGGTAATTTCTTTGATTTTTACATTGTTAATTCTGATTCTGATGAATCAAAATGAAACAAATAATAACATGGTACAAATATGGTACAAGTCCATAGCACATTGGAAAAAATATCTTGCTGTTACAATGCCATAACCACTGGTCTAGTGGACTTACCAAGAGCGATGGCCATTAGGGGACAGATGGTGAGAAAGAGTCAAAGGAATCCGTGTTGTTAGCACAACATCAGGATGATGATTCTTCTTTCCAAAAATGAGGAAATAGGTAATTTTGGACCATATGACCTTTAGGCACCCCTTTTTAATCTTGATTAAGAAAGGACATATTTTTCATTTACACCGTTAATATTCAGTTGTTTTAACAGACAATTTTTAGATTTAAAAAAAAAAATAAAACTAACCTCTAACCCTAACCCCTAACCCTAACCCCTAACAAACAACTGGATATTGATGGTGTAAATGAAAAACATGTCCTTTCATAATCGAGATCAAAACCTAAAGGTAATATATGGTCTGGAATTTTTCCCCCAATATTTTTCATTTTTCTTCTGTAGAAAGATTAGAAGCATTCAACCAACAAAAATAACCACAATCTAGCAATGTTATTCTCCCATCAGTATTGTTTAGTTTGATTATTGCTAGTTGCTCAAATTCCATGGCCTTTTGTTTCATGGCATTGTGTCTAGCACATGATGTAAATGCAGTAATGTCTAATCATTGAAGCTAAACAAAACTGAGACTCTTTGAACACGCATGTGCAAGACTCATCTGTAAAAAGTGATTAGCAATCTATAAAGTGAGATTGATCTTCCCTGTAAGCACTGCTCTCATGATGCAGTACTTAAGCTAATAGGACAGAATATTGCTTATATAGTAAGTTTCCATCATAGGAATTGGATATGGTGAACTGAATTCAAATCCTGGATGTGGCTGATAGCATTTCACATAGAACTTAGGAAAGGTATACATTCAACTATTCTTCCAATTTAGGTGAAGAAACAAGCGACATCTCAAGAATATATTAACGTGGAAGAATTTACTTATACAATATATCCTTAAAGCATGGACTGAACAGTGGGAAGGATCTCGCTCTATGGATTGGTTCGTAATTCCCATAAAGTCAACGATTATGAAAGACACGCGAAAAAGACCGGAAAGTATATATATACTTAACCACTCCTCCCACGCACAGGATGGGACACAAGGTTAATTTTTCTTAAGCGGAGTAAAGCTGGTTTGAATTCTTATAG
>JALAJA010000746.1:0-12009 GCA_023376005.1 Doryteuthis pealeii
AAGCCACAAAATGATAGCCTTAATAAAATTGCTTCTCTGCTAATACTGTGTTTTATCGAGCCACAAAAACTAATGGAAAACTGAAGATTTTGAGTGCACAGAACAAAAGGATCGGCTTGCTTATGAAAAAAAATGAATGAATTATGAAAATTAGTATGTAGGTTCTCAGGGTTATATGTTGTTTATGATGGCATTTACCCTGGGTTCGTTGAGGCCAGCCTCCATCCAAAAAAACTCACTGACCCGAATTAACGAGTTAGTTAAACCCTGAAAAGAATAACAACGAATAAAATTCAGAAATGTCCCAAAACCTCTCATGCATTCCCAGTCAGAGAAGAGATTGTCCTTGTTTGCCGCAAATTTTCCACTGACGCAAGTGACAAGTACACCAAAAGCTGTTGATACCTGACAATAATGGAGATGCGCCTTTGTATTTTCACGAGAGCCCCTTTTGCGGTTGTGGCCTTAATACCATGGGATGATAGACCAATCCTCCTTGGAGCCTACCAGGAGAGTTCTGTTACGGCATAGATCTGACACATTGTCACCACCCTGCCACATTCGGATAGGAGTTGACTTTTGTTTGATTATGATTTTGTGGCAACTTTATTCTTTAAATAATGGAGAAATAAAAGTTTTTTTTAGTATAAGAATTAGTATTGAAATTTTTTTTTTTAATTTGATTGAGAAAAAAAAAAAAAAAGGAAGAAATTTATATTTTCTTTTTTGATTATTTTTTTGTATATCTTTCAGAAAAGAAATAAAAATTAACCAAAATTATATAAAACTTTTTTATATTTGCTGTCTTTTATCAACCATCAGTTCAATAGACCAAGCTGTTTCAATAG
This sequence comes from Doryteuthis pealeii, assembly GCA_023376005.1. Lineage (NCBI taxonomy): Eukaryota > Metazoa > Mollusca > Cephalopoda > Myopsida > Loliginidae > Doryteuthis > Doryteuthis pealeii. The sequence goes on from JALAJA010000746.1 coordinate 849, forward strand.
ATGCCCCCCACCTCAGAATATTTTACCATTATGTAGTGAAATGTCATAGGTGCAATATTGTGACAGACGTTATCTATAAATGGAAAGAGAGTCCATTTTAAAGACGGTTGACCAGTAAGAAAAATGTGACAACTTAAAGCACAAGAAAAAGAAAGAAAATCAATGCAACGATCTGAGGATTGGAATTCACATTCCCAATTCAGGATCTTACCATAAAACCTCAGCTATTTCTTGTATAAGTGGAATTGTCTCCAGTAATGTTTCAATTGATTACATACTGAACAAGCACAGAGCCCTGTCAGGTTATACAATTATGCATCAGTTAATTTGTTGCTTCAGAGGGAGGGGGCAGACAGGAGAGGGGGAGAGGCAGACTGAGGGAGAGCGCAAGAGAGGGGGCAGAAGAACAAGACTAGGGAGAGAGAGTGAGAAAACTGGAGAGAGAGAGAGAGAGTGAGAGAGAGGGACTAGGGAGAAAGCAAGACTGGAGAAGAGGGAGATGGAGAGAGCAAGAGATGGAGAGAGCAAAGCAAGACTAGGAGGAGAAAGAGAGAGGGGAAAGGGAGAGAGTAACATTTACTACAGAAAGTTAGAGACATAAACCCATAAGGAGAAGGAGAGAAAATTGAAATAATGAAAGAAATGATGAAAAGATGGTTTATATTTGGCCACAAATATTTCAGTGCATTACATAAAGAACTAAAAGGGCTTCAAAAATCAAAACTGTTTAGTGGAGTTTATTTAGATTAACCTTGAGGCCAAAGAAACTGAAAAATCATTACTAAACATTCATAACATGCAACCATGAATGCTTATTTTTTTGGATAAAAAATTTTAAAAAAAAAAAGACAAATTTTTTGAATATTAGCGAATATTCTTAAATGGAATTCCAGTTTGTTTTTCAAAACAAAATTAAATTATATGCAGATTTGATAAGTCAATTAAATTTGGGAGTCTCAAAATTTCCCATCAATTGTTTAAATAAAAAAAAAGATTCATAAACTTAAATTTTACTGGTTTGATATTTCCCCCTCGAATTGGAAATTTGCTGCCAAGCAGATTTTAAAAACTAACCAATTCAATCTTTTTCTTTTTTTTTTCTTTTTTTTTTTGCTAATATAATTTTGGAATAAATTGCCTACTCGGATAAAAAAAAAAAAAAAAAAAAAAAAAAAATATAAAATAACTTAAGATTGAATTAGATGATTTTGGAAATAATGGTAGATATTACCGACTGCTCCATACGAACAGGATGTGGCACAAGGTCAATTTTTAAATGGAATTTAACAGGTTGAATGCAGTTTTACTTCTTAGACTGGTTGTCTAATCAAGGTTAAAGAACCCAGTCTGCTCTACTATTTACCCAAAGCTGGAGAGAGAATAATTGGATGCATACCTTTCCCAAATGTATTAGTGCTAAAATGAAAACAGCATCACTAAAGATTTGAACACTTAGTGCCACATCCATTTCTTACAATAATAACCATTACAACACACACACCCATTAGTAAACAATTCTAGTTTCAAGTAACTATGCTTATTATAAAAATTTACAGTTATATGGTATCAAGTATACCTATCAAATACAACTAATTTTTATACAGATTTATTTGACCTAAACAATTACTGAAAACAAACCTCATCCAGGATTTGAACATGGTTACCAAGTTCTTCCTATGACAATACACCACCACACCTCCAGCATGTAAGATATAAACAAAAAAGTTAAACATGAAAATTTCAATTTGTCTATTCTTTATGGTCAAGTCAGAAATCTTTTATATTATCAAATACTAAATAAAATTCATTTAAAATATTTTGAAAAACCTAGCTAAAAAATGAAACTTAGAAATAGAAATTGTAGTATACTAGATGGTGTTGAATTTCTTCATTTGTCGAAATGGACTCAGCCTGATGATGAGATATATATATATTATATATAACAGTTTTTCCCAAAAATATGACAGGAATTATATTAATTTTCACTCTGAAATAAAACACTGGGGCTTATTTTAGAGCTGTCGAAAAAAATGACATTAAGAAGTTTCTACATAAAGAAAAGTTACGATAAAAAAAAACTACATTTATTTACCATTAAAATCTTTAATTTAAAAAACTCCTCAACAATTAATTAAAAAAATAATTGTATCATCATCCTCTGGAATGTTATTGCTATCAACTAGGACTTATTCTAAGGGTCTTATATCAAAATCATTCTGAAAAATCACAGTTGTCTTATTTTTGGGGGAAACACAGTAGTAGGCAAAGAGTAGTGTAGGTGTGGCAGTCATGAGATGCAGACAAGATTTAATACTGACTGCAGTAAGCAAGCAACAAAGAGAAAGATTGCCATCATATTCTATTCAATGCCACTCAAACTCATCGATCAAAATACTGTACAGGTACATTGCATTCTATGGAGTTACATAGTCAGACCAACGAGGTACCATTTATTGATGCTACAATAAACAATTACTATGCTGAACTTGGGCCAGAGAATAATCAACATTGAATCATGGGTAACAGATGCTGTATCACCTAGTCAGAGTCACATTTCCAACTCTTTCAGACAGTTTAACTCTTAACATCCTGTTGAGAATTCCAGAAGAAGTCTAGAGCATTCCTGATAACGATATATTAAAAAAATGGCTAAAATGGCCTTGTATCTAAAGTTACCTGTTATTTTCCTTAAATCAAAGATTTCTAAATAATGTTTTAATATTACATTTAAACAAGGGCTATCATTTGGGGCGGATTAGGAAAATGAATGAGACTTTCGGATGGGTGGAATGAGTTGGTATAGTATGTTAAGAGTTAATATACAAAGGAGACCACATAATCCTATGATCCGTTCCATCAGCAGGGTCTTGTGCAAGCTGGGTGGTGGTTTTTCTAATGGTGTGTGTGTGTGTGTGTGTGAGGGTTCATAAAAGATAAGTAGTAAAACTGGAATCTGTCTTTATAGGTATAACAGAGGTACATGGTGTAATGGTTACCATTGTAGGAAATGGACACACAATGAGTTCAAGTCCTGGGTAAGGCTGTTTGCATTTCACAGTTGCTAATATCCTTGGAACCCAACTGTTCTCTCTCAGATATGGGTAAATAAAGGGCAGACTGGGCTCTAAACCTTGCTTAAGCAGCTAAATCTAAAAAGGAAAACTGAAATTCAAACTTGTTAAACCCAGCTGAAGAAATTGACCTTGGCACATCCTGCTCCGCGGTGAGGTTGGTAAATTATATAACATTGTTGCAGAGTATTTGTAGCCTTTAAACTTTGCATGGTACCCCCTCTCCACACACCAAGTGGTGATGTTTCTTCCATCAAGATAACACCCTTCCATCATATGTGAATGTAATGAAAGAAATGATGTACCCCAGTGCTCAAAGCAGGAGCGAACGTGTCTTGCATTCAAAATGAGTGAAGGGCTCGAAAGAAAAAATGCGGCTGCTTTAGCACTGTAATTTGAAGAATCATGATCTTGATCCAGGAGAATTGGTGATAATGTATTTGCACACATGCAAGTTTTTTGAGATCAAGTTGTGCATAAAACACCAAAACGAGCAGGAGAGAGGCAAAACACTTTGGAACACGTTTATACAAGTGATACTTTGGAAGTTTCGAAAGTGATTACGGATCAATTTGCATAAATCAGTGGGGTATACAGAACTGGTTCCAGGAAACGTTGATTCAGGTACTCCATTGTCCCGATTTCCTTACTTTACCACACAGATCTGATTACCCAATCTGTGCTACTCATGCACTGATTTGGCGTGGACCGGTATTGAAACCCAGAACCTTACGACTGCCATATATTGGTATTTTTAATGGAAAGTAAAAGCAACTGTTTTTCTCTTAAGAATAAACCACTCCAAAATGAAATTTATTCACCGATATTCTTAACTTCTAGTAGAAATACTAAGTAAAGTTTACAAAGAAAAAGCATTGTATAAAGAAAGCACTTAATCATATTAAAGACGACTGTGGATATAAATGATATTATAAGCGTTTGTATCACAGAAGACTTATCAAAGAGAATATAATGTCTGTTGACATTATTGAACCATTGTAGACAGGAAATGTCGTAGTCACAGAATACAACACACAGGTATAAATAAAATAAAAAAAAAAACAATATTACTGAACCAATATATTGATCAGATATCATTCAAGTTTTTATAAAAGGTACACACACATTTATTAATCAATATAGTATATAAAGAGCCAGACAAAAATACATTTCTAGATAAGGTTGCCAACAAATGGTGGTTTGTTAGGACACTTCAAAAACTAACAATTTTGGCTGCTCATAACAAAAGGTGTGCTGAAAATTGTTCAAGATTTTTTTTCTCTCTCTCCCCACCCATCATTAGAAGGAGGTAAATGCTATTACGAGACAGTTGATACTGCTACTTGTTCTGATTTAAAGTATTTTTTTTTTTTTTTTTTTTGCTATACATTACAACTTCGCAAGGCGTTAAATTCAACTGATATAAAAGAATTAGAAATTGGTCATGTAATAAAATATACAAAATCGTTTACGAAACTAAGAATATGCGCCCTCCACTGGACGTAAGTATTTAAGGTTTTAATGTAATAAAAATATGTTAAGTCAGAAAGACTAATGAAATAAAATAAGAATGCACATAAAAAAAGGTTACTTATTTTAATCATTTTAATTGGTTTCTATATAAAAAATCATTCATAGGATTGATTTTGATATGTTCGAGAATAAAACAATATTTCAGGTCAATAAAACCAAGTAATCATGTATTAAATCCAGTTTTGTTAAAACCAGTATGCAAATCAACCATACTATTTTATGTAAACCTTGTGCAAACAAATTAAACTCGTAAGTCAAGGTATCACTATATATATATTCACACAGTAGAAAAGAGAACATTAATAGCATCAATTGGATTATAAAAAAAAACAGCCAACACTTTAGATGTTCCATTGAAAAACCAACAGATAAAGGATCTCAAGAGATTGGATTACATTTCACATTTTATAGAATATATCCTTAATGCAGGTAACAGCGTTTCCATAGTAACAGCCAATACAAAGAGGAAACCAATAAAAAAAAGAATACATAAATTGTGCATAGAAAGAGAAATCCAGTGTTGTAAGAGAGACATTAAATGATAACAGCATTCTTCAAATATTCCATGGGAGGACAATATGCCTAAGTGGACTTGCTACTCACAGTCTGAATGGTGGTTTGTACAAACAATCACATTCAGATACACAGCCAGGTACAAATAATGAAAACAGTATTTACAGAAGACGAACACACATATAATATATACATTATATACATATACAAATATATATTATATATATATATATAACCCCTCACACGAGCAGGATGTGACATAAGGTCAATTTCTTAAGCAGAGTTAACAGGTTTGAATTCATTTTCCTTCTCCTATACTGATTACCTAGCCAGGTTAAAGACCCCAGTCTGCCCTACTATTTACTCATAGCTGGATGCATACTTTTCCAAGGATATTAGCACTATGTGAAATTCAAACAGCCTTGTCCAGGATTTGAATCTTATCACTGAATCCATTTCCTATGATAGTAACCATTAAACAACATACTTAAAAAAAAAACAAAAAAAAAAAAAACACCTTATTGTTCAATATTAATGTCAGCCATTAGAAACATCTGCTGACAGATAATTATTGTAGATTTTTATAAATGTAAGAATCATTAAATGATTATTTTTATGTACTCTGAACTGACAAGTATTATTTCTAATATATTAGCTAGTCACATTGCTGTAGTATAGAGTTCAAAAAGTTAGAATCCTAAATATTTTAATGATATTAATAACTACAGTACCTCACATAATAGAATGATTAGTTTAGAAGACCAATATTACAATTCCTCACCTGGTTAGCCTTTTACCTACTTTGGTAAGCCGAGTAAATACCTAGGTAACACTGTTACAAATGTGTAGCTTGTAAATAGGTAAACATTTGCTAAGGAGATCTAATAATTATCATCAGTAATATTAAGTTGAGCAATGTGGAATTATTAGAACATACTGACAGTGATTAATAGTAATATATAATATATATTATATATATATATATATATATATATATATATATATATACACTAGACAAATTGTGACCGTTGGGTTTCACGTGAGCTCTGGATAGATAATTGGATTAAGGAAAAGTGAGTTTACAAAGCGAATTCAATTTTTTTAAATAAATATCTTGCCCCGAATAATTTAGAAAAAAAAATATTAAAATCATCTTTGTAAGAATTTCTAAGGGAATGTTTGACCTAATTTGGGATAGCTGCTTGTAAAACGTACAAATGTTAAATCACTTTATTCTCACTGAGAAACTAACATATAACAACGAAGTAATCAAGATATATTAGAGAGGGGAAGTGACAGCAGAATGTAAAGTCAGAGATGGATCAGTTTTGACTTAATTGCAAATTATGACTAATTAAAACCAATTAACAGGACTTTTTTCCAAATGTAACTCAATCCAAGAAGTAAGGAATATTTTTGATAGAATTTTTGTGTCATTAACCTAAAATAGAAAAAAGCCTTAGGAGACAAACCTTGAATCACTCTGCTTTAATATAAAAATAGATATATCTTGTGTATGAATGGTTCACTGGTTCTATTAAAAAAACTGCCCCACAAATGACTATTTTACCCTAGTTAAGGATGACGAAAAAAGGTACGACAAAGTTCTATCATTGCAGCTGAAAGTAGATATAAAAAATAATTTTTTCCAAATGTCAAGGTAAAATGATCAAAACTTAATATTTTAGTTCATGTGATCAATTGATTTTAACAGAATTTAACCCATTTGCACAATTAGGATATCAAGGCATTATCTAATAAATTGTTTTTTCACAGTGGTATGGTTTTAAGTATTCTTATCTAAACTAATATTTATATGGTTTCAATTGATTACTTCTATTTAATAATAGTCCTTTGTTTGAACACAGTTATATGGTTCAAGTAATTAATCATATTCCTTAGTAAACAACTATAGAAGTCAATGAACTTTCTTAATACAATTTACAGTTATATGGCATCAATATTGCTATCAAATACAAATGATTTTTTAAATATATCTATTGGACCATAGATGGAAACATAACAGGTAACTACCATTCTATATCAGAGTGGACCTTGGGTAATGGCAATGAAGGGGTACTTGACAACTTCAGATCTCCAGAACTGGAGTTTCACCATAAGATGCAGTTTAGTGTCATACCCAGCACCCCCTTTTTTTAGAGGGGATATCTTTATCCCTCTAAGAGACTATACAGTTGGCCTATTCTAAGCCCTATTAGAGGGCATTAGGTATTTGGAAATTTAAACTTGATATTTACAATTGTAAATTAACTATGACAATATTAATGTATTTAAAATCCAAAGTTGATTTCAACAGCATCAAGGTGTTATTGTAGTGTGTTCCCACCCCTATGTCTAGTACCTACATTGCTTATATTATTCTCATTGAAGGCAACACCTTTTATGCATACCTCTAAGAGATACTTTATAAATTTTTTTTTTTTTTTTTTTTTTTTTTTAAATGCACCTGCAAAGTGAAGTTTAAGATATTTCAGTTTTTTTTTCCCCAAGGAAACTAATAATAGCAGAACTTATCTAAATGTAACAGATGAATATTCTGGAGAAAAAAAATTCTAAATTAGGTTTTTCAGATTTACAATGTATATAAAAGCTAAAATGAGATTAACTTTTACTTTTTAAAGATATTTAATTTTTTTTTTTGTGAGTGAGTGTGGAGCAATCAGTAAAATTTACCATTCTACCCCCACACCACCCACAGCTCCTAACTTTTCTATTTAGAGTTGAAATTTACAAGAGCATTTGTTTTTTTTTTTAAATGTTGCTCTCATCTTTGTTTGCTTACAATTCCTCAAAAACATTTAAAAAATAATTTCATTTCTTCACATTCTCCTACTTTTAGTTCCAGTTTTGCAGAGGACAGAAAAGTCAAAAGGTTAATACTATCAACTTAAAATCATTATCTATTTTAGCCAAAAGGTGTTTTGAAAACAAACATTTACTTTACAAGCATTATTTCAATACAAAAGAAAAAAATCTGAATCTAAAATATTCTAAATAGAAAATGAGAAGAAAAAAAAAAAAAAAAAAAAAAAAGATGCTCATGTTAAAAGTTCAGAAGGCCAAGCAGAGACATGGTCTCACACAGCCATCTCATTAGGGTAAATACCAACCCCCTAGTGAACAATTTTTTTCTTCTTCAACCCAACAACCTTGACAGGTTGCAATTTAGCAACTTCTTTACTTACTCAGTCTTGTTTAATCCATGTTCACAACCACATTCCACAATGCAATAGTTAAAACCACTTGCAAATGAAAGACGCCAATTGATTAGTTAAGAAGGAAGAGATGCCTAGAAATTCCATCTTGACATACCAAAGCCACAAATTTTGTAACTGTCAAATAGCTGTGTACTTGCATCCACAAAACGGGCCTTCCAAAAGCAAATTCTTTTGCAACGATAACATATAAGTTAATTATCTCTTTTCAAATTGACAAGAATTTTTTTAAAAAAGACTTTTAGGGACTGCAATTACATTTAGAAAGAAAATTTTCTTAACTTGTGATGAAGCGGGGAGGCCAAGAATACAAAAATGTTTTCTGTTTAGATTTTAATTAATCTGTTTGTGATTTTTTGCCAAGAATCAAAGTTGAGACATTAAACTGTATTCTGATGGTGAGGTGTCCAGTTCTTGGAGAGTGTTAGAGTTACCCCCTCTTATTTAATCAGAAAAACCTTTATTCCTATATTTCTTCTGGTTGATATATATTGATGGCATTTAGTTATAATTCATTTAGATGCAATTAATTGTTCACAATAAAACTTAGTTATATGGCATCAAGTATTCCCATTGAACAGAAATATGTTTGTATTACAAATCTATTTGGACCTTCCAATTGGACCTTAACAGCATACTACCATTCCACTTCAGTGAACCTTTGATTAATGCAATGGAGACTCCACTCGACAGTACTAGAGCCTCACCATCAGAATACAGTTTAGTGTGGTCATACCTAGGAACAACCCTTTTTGTAGGGAAGGGAGGCTTATCCCTCTTGCAAAGAAGGGACATCAGTATTATTCTAAGCCTGGTGACAGAGCATGTATTTGATTTTTAATCTAAATTTTCTAGATTAAGTTTATCCAAGATTTAGTTGGCAGTTGTGACTCTCACACGATTCCCAACCCAAGTTATTGACCAATTCTAATCTAGCTTAACCTTTGACCTCCAGGTTGTTGTGTGTGTGTGTATGTGTATATATATACTATTATATATATATATATAATATATATATATATTTTATATATATACATACCATACATTACATACATTACATATATATATGATTGACTGTTTGTTTTAAAAAATATAGGAATTTTTATGCCTGTTTTGTTTGAATTGCACTATATCAAGTAGCTGAGGCACTGTTGGTGTACTGGTTGGTTATCATCGTAGAAATAGATTCTGCAACCAAAGTCTCCAAAATCCTGATGAGTGTTTACATTCACCTAGTTACTAATTAATACCCTTGGGAAAAGTATGTATACAACTATCTCTCTCAGCTAGGGAATAAAAGTAGGGCAGACTGGCTCTTTTAACCTTGGTGAAACACCCAGATCTAAAAGGAAAAACTGAATCAAAACTGTTAAACTACACTTAAGAAAATTTCCTTGTCACATTCTACTCATGGACTTTATATATATTCTCTCTCTCAAATTATCTATCATACAACTATTTTCATTTGCCGGATGGAAAGGAGAATGTCTTAAATTGCAAGTGAACATTCTTAAGAAAGTGGAAAATATTCTTACAACTACAGAAGATACTGATCAGTATGGGTCCTGTGTCCCTGACACACAAGATCTAAAGGACGCAGTAAAATCATTCCATAGGTTTTCTCTCGCCAACCACAAAAAAAGATTAAAAAAAATTCTGATGAGACATTTGGCCAGAACAAATGCATTGTCAGATATTAACCATTCCAACCTCTGATTAAACAGGTCAGAGATAATTATTCTAATTTTAAGTGAAAATTTCTTCATTGCACTAACAGATCATTTGCAAATAATGATATCATCTTTTGCCTTTTTTAAATGGCCAAAAATTGGTTCAATTGATATTCTTCACATTTCTTTTGACAAATCATAGGAATACTTATTAAAAGTTTAAATGGTTCAGATTATAAATCCCTGATTTTTTGGGGCTTGTTAAGGTTTTAAGATTTACAAATAGAAAAAAACGTATGTATTATTTGAATTTTTCGGGCTATTGGTCCTCATCTAATTATATACACAAATTTTGGCCAATGTTGTCTCGACCCTTCTTCAGTGTTTGTGTAGAATTGGGAAGGACTGAGGGACACATTGGAAAAAAATGTGTATATAAACAATTAGTAAGTACAATAGCCCAAAATAAATCCAAATAAAAATTATCAAGCCGTCCATCTAAAATAAATTGCTGATTTTGTTTTTTTTTTTTTTTCTTTTTTTTTTATTTATGACAAATAGAAAATTTCTCAAAATGTATTATAAATTACTTTCTATGTCATTATCACTAATTTTAAAAGATTTCCGCTATTATTTTCAGAATCTAAATTAAGCCTTAGTTTACATTTACTTATGCCTGGGAAAGTAATGTTCTATATCCCATGAGGGGAGATAAAAACCCACATACAAAAAAATCTATGAACAAATCACAAGGAGGAGAGAGCGGAGATAGGGGTGGAGGAAGTTTTTGTCTAAACAATAATGTACATCTACATGCTTAGTGTAGATCAGCCAAAAACAAATATAATTTAAATTTGCAAAAAACAAATGCAAGACAAAATTATTTCAGTAACAGGATAGTAGATTCATGGAATAAACTACATCATCCATAGTAAATCTATGAAGTCCTTTAAGCAAGGTTGGATGAATGTGTGGAAATAATATAAATATTTCAGTTAGTAAGATAAATGTTTTAAATTAAGAACAGCTGACAGGCCTCAGACTTAATATTATACTAGCTGAAAAAGATTTAGTTTTTTAAAAACTAATGTTTTATATCAAATGAATAAATTTCACATTCTCTGCATTAGAATTTGGA
>JALAJA010000747.1:0-19584 GCA_023376005.1 Doryteuthis pealeii
CACAAATGAAAAGCTTAGCTTTTTGGAAAATACTTATAATTTACAATTAATTTTTATGGAAGTAAAAAAAAAATAAAAAATGTTTTATCCGCAATTATGAAAAGTCCCAAAAATATAAAAGATCTAAAAATCTATATGAAGAGTAAACCCAAAACAAATTAATTTCCTTTCAAATTGTAACATTCAGTAAATTCTTTTAAAGCATATCACAAAAAGTCATTGCAAGAAAATGTTTGAATCTTGAAACAAACTTCTGGTTGTATTTTCTATAAAAATGCGAATGTTTTTCAATTCTGTAAATGATTAATTTGTTTTTCTCTTTGAATTCGAAAAAAACAGAATGAATTTGTTGGTTTTATGCAGCACGATAGCATGAAATACTTTCTTCTATGAATAAACAAAACCTTTATAAATATTCTAATTACCAAGTCAGAAGTCAATAATTTTATCATAAAAACACAATAGGGTAAATGTGTTTTATTGTAAAAAATAAATTCCCTATGAATGAATGAATAAGAGAGATTTATTGAGTGTTATAGTTAACCTGTACAAAAATAACATGAAAAAAAGGAAAAAAAAAGGCCAACATTTTATTGAAGTATCCGGTGAGAACGTGAACTCATCAGCTAGCAGCATTTGTTAATAAACTAATACAAACAATATGAATGAGGGATCTAAATATTCTGATGCCAAAGAACAGTTGGTGAGCATACAAAAATCCAAATATCATTAATACAATATAAAAAAAAAAAAAAAAAAAAAAAAAAAAAAAAAAAACCAAAAATCCTGAAAAAAAACTCACACTACTAATCTGTTTTAGATAAAAAAAAAAAAAAACATCCCTTAACCTGACTCTTTGGGTGGGAAGGTGCACTACTCATGTAGCATGTTACCGACCTAACTCCTCTCAGTATTTGAATTCAGCGTTTTCCTTCCTTAGAGACTTAGGCAGATATTCAGCTTAAAGAGCCAAGATCTGCCCTAACCTACTTAGAGATGGCTGATTCAGATTTCCCAAGGATATTAATCTATGTAATTTAAATAGCTTCTCAGGATTTGACATGCGGTAGCTGAGTCACTTTCTATGGACAATAATGGTTACCTTGATACCTCCTGTTTAGTAATTTGTAAAAAAGTTAAATAGTTACATCAAAAGGTTACATAAGATAAATTTTAACTGATAGTAAAATCTTTGGTATGCTTAAAGAAATTAAACTTACTGTGCAGTTAGTTCAACTGTCATTTACAATCTTAAGAAAATGGTTCCATACAGACTTTAGGAAAAATCCTTTGGGAAGATAGGTTTGAATTACTAGCAATGAAAAATGAATTATGAGAAGCCAAAACGAGAAAATCATGGCTAGAAGACTCAGTATGAATGACCCTGAACATCCCAATCTACATAGCAATCTCAAGTAAAGAAATAAATTTGCCTATATTTCCCAATTCAAAATAAATTCTTATCCTAAATTGTGAAAGAATCAAGACACAAACTATTCAGTATACCTACAGTGCAGTAATTGCTTTTTTAAATAATGTTTGTATTTGAAGACATTTTCGTGGCAAGAAAAAGTTCATATTGCTGATTTTGCATATAAGCATTATCCTCAACATTGCAAATGCAATCCAGAAAATAATCAATAGAGCTGGATAGGAAGTTGTGTAAATTATCTTCTCCAGACTCCCACACTTTTAGCTATCATTTGTTTCTGTGACATTTTAAATCCTCCTTGTGTGGCTCAGTCTAATTCTAACAAGCTGAATTCACATGAGCAGTTTTTAAATTTTTTTTTATTGATTAAAGAGTAAGCAGGAAAAGGTTGTGTAAGATTATACAAAGTTAGAGAAACACTTTGATGATGGAATAATCATCTATATTAACAATTATAAATATAAGTTTTGTAAGAAAAAAAAAATAAATGAAGAAATTATCAACCAAAGACAATTCACAGAATTAAAACAATTTTTTTTAGGGTTTATGATCATTTTTTTTTCATAAGAATATTACATAAAAAATCATTAAACTAATTGATAATGACATTTAAAAAAAGATCCAAGCTTAGAGAAATAAGTTAAAACATCTGACATTCAACTTATAATATATGAAGTGATTCGGAAAATTAACATGATTTTTTCACAGAAAAAATTACACACTAATAACATATTATCACGCATTAAAGCTATTAAAGAAATGAATTCATGTCTATAAAGATATTAAAAAAAAAAACTTGCATCTAAAAAAAAGTTTGATGTTGTAGCCAAATGATTAGTTTAACATAGCAAAAATAACTTTCTTTTAGTAATCAATAAAATCATCAAGCCAATTAAAGAGTGAATGGAAAGAAAGGTAAAAATACATAATTGATCACCGCAGTACGATTAGAGAAAACACAGAATAAACACCAAAGATAGACAAATATATATATAATATAATAATAAATATATATATAATATTATTATATATATATAATATATATACCTTTGAAAACTATAAAATGTCTTTATCATCATTCTAAAACCCAAGTCTCTTGATAGAAGTAGTTTAACATATTTAGACTTCAAAATTCCGATTGGCCACAAAAGCTTAAAAATGCAATTTCATTTCCAACATAATAATAATCTTTCACTTCTCTCTCTCCACACACACAACACACACACACACATTGTAACTAGATATATACAATACTCATACAAAATAAATAATGCATTCTAAGAGCAGAAATAAAGTCTTCAGCAGTGTATAATACTCTAGTTATAGCTATTTGAATATTGAGAAACAATCCATGGCACTCAAAAAACGATTTGCAAAAACAAGAGAAAAAATCTTGGAGAATAAATTTCTTTTGGAAAAATTCAAATCTCAGAAGCGAATACCACTTCGTAGCTATGAAGTACATTTTATTATAAATACCACGTTTTCCCATTAAGTGTTAATGTCTATGTATAATTCACATATTAAAACAGATTTACGCTAATCTTCCTGATTAAATCTAAAAAATTAATATAGAGTGGGTGGTATATATAATATATTTATAACAACCTTCTACGCAATGCTCTGACAACGCAGACTGCTCAATAAAAATAACTAAAGCATCGCACCTACGCATAGCCGCAAAGCACCAAGAGTAAATAAAAGGCCATGCCTCCTCACTAGTGAAAAGTCAGATAGAACAACAGTTCATGTAGTTTAATAACCAACATAATTGCCATCTCAAACTCATTAATAGCAAGCCGCTAAAATAAGTTCAGAACTAAGTCACATGACTTCAGTAGAAATATCTCATCTATCGGAGAAGTGATGTCCCAATATACACAGAAATGGACTGCTACCTTGACAGACGTTAATATTAAAATCCTGATTTCTCCCAATAACAATATGAATTCTTGACAAAGCTGTGTCAGTACTATTGATATGTTGCACCCTATAAAACAGTAGTGTTCAGCCACTCTAACCCCCCATCTCAAACCAAAGTAAGTTGATATGAATAATCCAAACATCTATTTGAACTCCCTCGCATGGCCAACCCCCCTAATACGCCCTACAACGACTCGGACGTCCAAAGTGGACAATGAAGGTAATGATAATGAAGAACCGCACTACACTGCCACCGCACCCCGCACACCACACAGCTCCACGTATAATAATATTCGCTCACCTCTCGACGTGGGAGAGCTCCATAACCTCTTCACTCACTCCCTTTCACGCACAAAAATTACCATTGTCTCACTCTCTTCTCTACAAAAATTGCTTGAGAGAACAGCTATTTCGATTCTAGCAGCCTTCACACACTCCACAGTCCCAAGAACTCTCCACTACTACCCATCCTCCGGGGCACTCCACTTGGCATCGCACTCACAGGTGCCTAAACGCTGATCCAGGCAACATGTGCATTGCAAACCCTACGTCAAGGATTCTGAACTCAGTTACAAAATCCATTCGCATGACACTACCACATGTTACACCATTGTCCTCCACATGACATGTTTATCATAAACAATTAGAAAACACAATTTCCTCACATTAACGTATTTGTTAAGCTTCATATAACTTTCACCGATTAGTGTCATGACAAAAAGTAATAACATAAAAGTAAAGATCATTATGAATTCCAATCAGGTAAGTTAATGTAGCCAGCAGAAAAGAGAGAGTAATATACTGAGGAATGGGTTAAAGCAATCATCCCTATTGTTAAAGCAGCAAGAAATTACTATCATCCAAAACAAAAAGAATTTTCAAATTTTTTTCTTTCCTGTCGAGAAAAGAAGCACGGAAAAATAATCGGTTCTCACTTTAGACTGCTTACAATCACCGAACCCGCTAATATGAAATCTTGCAAGCCACTGCAGCTGCGCCAACGGAATCTCTAAGCAAATATGGGTCTAGCCAATAAACCACCTCATGAGAAATGGGACTTACAGCTCAAGCTATTGACAAGCAAGCTCAATTCGGTTTAAGGACGAAGCATTTTCTACACGAGTGATCCAATTTAAATCAGAAGTGTAATCTTATTCGACGGTAAATA
The DNA here is from genome assembly GCA_023376005.1 of Doryteuthis pealeii. Lineage (NCBI taxonomy): Eukaryota > Metazoa > Mollusca > Cephalopoda > Myopsida > Loliginidae > Doryteuthis > Doryteuthis pealeii. Next base: position 4,524 of record JALAJA010000747.1, read on the forward strand.
AATCTCTGGTATATCATTACTAAAACAAGCAGCAGTCGACATAAACCCACAACCACTGTGTTTAGTGCCGTATTACAATGTCTGATTTTTTTCAAGGTCCGCAATCTTGGCCTTCTCAATGTTTTTTGGCTGATAACCTGTTATCGGATAAAGATGTCTGACCTTTCTCTTCATGCCAGTCTTCAAATTGTGCAGAGTACATAAAGTCTGTCAAAAAGCCATCTATTGCACCAATCTCAATACATCTTATTTGTCAGCTTAAATGATTTGACAAGATAACATCTCTGACCTAACCTTGTAAAATCAGAGCAAAACCTTAGATCAACATTAAAAGCAAAAGGAAGCAAAAAATAAAAAAGTTCTAGTGACTGAAAGAAGAGGACTTGAAAGAAACAGATTTAATAGTTTTTTTGTTTGTATTATGTTTTCATTATGTAGAGGAAAAACCTTTTTGATAAAATAACAATAAAAAGCTCTATGAACATTCTAATAGTAAAAAAAGTAGATAAATCTATAATATGCAGATTTAGCAAAATTGGCAAACTAAATGAGCAGAAGTTTTTTTCCTTGTAAAACAAAAATTTTAAAAGCATGTAACCTACTTTCTCAAATTTTTCTGGGTATTTTTTTTATTCCAGGAAATATGTTCTGAATCATTCACTTTGTTTAAAAAAACATGCCAAATAATTTAGAAGATTTACATTTAGCACAATTTTAGATATTCATTAAAAACGACTATATACAGGAAAATGTTTTCCATCATTATATAAATTTCTATTGTTACATCAAAATGCATTTATTAATATTTGATAAATATTTTATGGACTTTTGAAGCACAAAAACCCCCCCCCCCAAAAAAAAACAACAATAATATTGATCTTCTTTAAAAATACTTCCTTTGATTAATTCATACACTCAGTTTAGAACACACAATTGCAGTTATAAGACCAAAGTTTAAAATTTCAGAGATTGTATCTTAAAATATACATTTTAAAAATATACATATTTACCAACCCCTCTGCATGAGTAGGATGGGACACAAGGTCTATTTCTTAAAAGGAATTGACAGGTTTGAATTCAGAGTTTTCCTTCTAGACTGTCTAACCAAGGTTAAATAACCCAGTCTACCCTACTATTTACCCATAGCTGGAGGAAGAATAGTTCAACCTTCCCAAGAATATTAGCACTTATGTGAAATGCAAACAGCTTCGTCTAGGATTTCAAACTCATCTGGCTGTATGCATTTCCTATGAAAATAACCATTACACCAAGCACCTCCCTTGAAATAGCAATAGCATTGCTCCTTTTCTAAAAGTTTGATATTTAGAAATGAAACACTTAAAAACTTTCAAGAATTTAGAACTAAAAATAGTATATATTTACCTAGTATACAAAGCAATTGTAGCTGCATATAACCAGTAGACAAAAGCTAGGTTGATTGATTTTTTTAACAGCATGAAGCTGTCTGGGGTTATTTTATGCCTGGAAATTAGAATAGTACATTTGATATACATTTTTTGTATAGTTTCTCTTCGTTTTTTCCCCACATATATTCAAGTATTCCCCTTGAAATAAATAATTTGCAAACAATCTAGATGGTCTATAACAATTATTACCACTGAGTCAGAGTGGATCTGGGAGTAATAGCCAATGCAAGGTACTCCATACTCCCTAGACCTTCAAACTGAAAGCCTCTCCACCAGATACACTTAGTGTTATACACAAACACCTGTTTAGGGAATTCTTACCTCCTCTGCCAAAAAGAATACATACCATATTCTAAGCCCTACAACAGGGCAGACAAAAATTAGGCTTATATGATATCAATACAGTTTATAAAACCTTTTCTATGATAGAGATGCTAATAGGTACGACGCCCTATGTCTCCGACGCACAAAAATCTAAAAGGATGCAATAAAATCGTATGCATGCATCCCAGAGTTTTTTTTTTCTTCGGACCACACCATTTCAAGCTAACTGTAAATACATTTCATAGTTTCTTAGAATAAATTATACAGGATAGGTTACAAGGTAGGAGTTAGATGGCTTTAGTTGGGAACCATAATTTTCCTGGGACTCATTCAAAGCAAATATGTGTGCACTAACTCAAAAAGCTATCAGCATCACTGCTATGATTAGCATTTTTATTGTAAAAGGAAATCCAGAGACAATTGAAACAGGAAGATAAATTCTTAAGAAGAAAAAAAAGAAGAAAAAAAAGAGATCTAAGCAGCATTACTAGAAAGAGAGCAAAAGTTCAAAAGTGACCATTCAGATAATACATGACAATCAAATGGTGATAATAGTAATATTGATTTCCTCAGTCTCTTAGCAATCTACATTATCTATGTAAAATTGTGCCAGTACATTTTTTTCCCTTGCAAATTTAAGATGATAGGAAAATTTCAAAATTGTAATGAAGAATTGTATTCATTTTTCCTAAATGTTGGCACGAAGTGAGCTTGCATTATTTTCTATGATGTCATTAATCATAGATTACTGCACAAACAATTTCAATTGGACATTATCAAATCCAATGCTTTCATAACAGGACTAATTTGCTTGCTTTCATTGTTACTTTACAAAGAAAACGAGTTCAATTTACATCAGTGGATATATATATATATATATATATATATATATATATATATATATATAAAATAGACATCAGTATGTCCTTGTGCATTTCAAGAAGTTAATCGATAAGACAGAGAGAGAGAGGGAAGAAAGGGGGGGAGAGATTCAAGCCTTCCATAACAATCATTGTATCTTTCAAGAAACATTCTAATTCAAAGTTAACAAGTTATTGATGACATGCTAATGTAAAAACCAGTCATTGTCTGCAGATAAAAGTGTTTAAATAAATGATGGCTGTAGCAAAGGATGAAGAGAGAATCATTGTGAGAAGTCTTCTATGGAAAGTAATGATGTGCCTTATTGCATCAGAGATTCATCTATTGTGAGTATTGATAATAATTGACAGTGGCTGGAGCTGCAGAGATATAGAAAAGCAAAAGAGTTTCCAAGTTTGGAATTATAGCACACAAGAGAGAAGGTGGAGTAATACTTGAAGAACAAACAAGTTTCCCCCCAGAAGAAGCAGTGAGAAAGTATAGAGCAACAAGTTTCTCAAGAATGCACTAAGTGAATAAATTGATCTCAAAATAGCCCCATTATGATGGTAAACAATGTCTTGTCAGTTTCTCTTACATCATTTTTATACATAAAGCATCAGTGCAGAAGAAAAACATTGAGTTTCCAAAAAGATAAAAAAAAATCTGCAATGTACTCTTTACTTAGAAAGCTTGACAATATTCTTTGTTGCAGTCAAAACTAGAAGGATTTTAGATTTAATCATAAAATATTTCAAAAATGTAAATTAATGTTTTGTTTCAATCCCGTTTTGTCAAAATGGATTTAAGAAAATGAATAATAATGGGTGAATGTAGACGGTATTTTACAAGGAGTTGAAATTGATTTGAAATGCAAATATTTTCACTTTAGCATTTTTTTGGTCATGAAGATTTCAAAGCATTTGGAAATAGCAAGAAATTTGGTAAACTATTAAAGATAAAGCAACTGTGGCATAATAAGATCATCTGCTACTTGGTGCACCTAGTTAGGATTTGTAGGTGCAAACATGTCTATATGAGTATGCATTTGTATCATTATCATCAAGTTGTGCTGACAGCACAGATTCCCATGACTCTTGCACCCGTCCCTATCAGTCATCACTCCTGGTAAGTCCCTCAGCACAACATTTAATGTCTGCACAGAGCCTGTAAGTTTTTGCTTGTTGCCATCATTGGTGTGTCCATGTGTAGACATAGCTTATATGTGGAGGGGAATGTATCTGTATGTGTGCATAATAACATCAAAAGGATAGCTAGACAAGTTAAGGTTGGCAGATTTTAATACATAAAACAGAAAGGATTTCTTGATGGAAATTGAAAGTTTTTTTTAAATGTCCATCATAAACAGAAGTCTTTGGCACTAGTATGTTCAAAGGTCAGTAAATAAGAGTATTTTTTTTCTTTTCTAGAAGCAAGGGCTCCATCATTTATACCAGGAAGCAATCAAGAGATAAACAAATCAGTTTTTGAGAGGAAGAGTTGTGGCATGGACCAGAGGGAGTTTGAGCTTTGTAAGTCACAATGGGTTGCCAGTCTGTTGTTTAGACACACAGTGGGATAAGGGTATTTCACCTGTAGTTATTACAATAGTAAGGAATTGGTCAACTTTATAAAGTGTCAAATGGATCTCTGACAGAGAAGAATTTGAGAAAATAAAGAAACAGCAAGTATATTCTTGGAATTCATTTGCTTCTTTTTTTTTTGTGGAGCTGAATTGTGACTTGTACGATTTCAACCCAAATCTGTAAATGATTATTTTTGTCTTAAAATAATATGCACAACCGGGGTAAAATCATTCAACAGATGAAATCTTTCTTCATAACCTGCAGTTTCAACAAGCAATATATTTCAGAAGGGAGAATTAGAAATGAAAACTAATTATTAGATTTAAGATTTTATTTTAAGTCTAAATTCTTTTTTTTATCAAGTTGACCATAGCAAACAAAGAAAAGCAACTGGTTAATGAATAATAAAATTTCCCTTTCCCAGTTTGAATATATATGGTAATCATTGTCCAGTTGAATAAGATTATGAAGTTTAAAAAATGACAAACTTTTCATTCACAGATTAATTTATAATAGCTAGAGGTATCAAAATTTTCCAACATTTATTTTTTAATCCACAATACATGTAAACATTGATAAGAATTTTTCTTTAAAAAGAGAAGTAAAAAATATCTATAAAAATAAAAAGGAATTAACATTTGTTATTATAAACAAACTACTTTTATAAACTGGATGATCTATCTACATTATAAGATTGCCAAAGAAAGTGGACAAAATTCAGAGAAATTAAAAGGGGGAGAGAAAAAAAGAATATTGTGAGTAAAGATTAGCTTACAATACATGTATAAATTCTCATAGACATTAGTGTTTTGTAGAAAAGTATCAGAACAAAATATTTTTTTTTTAATTAAAAAAGAAAAAAAAAAAAAAAGAAGCAAGTTTCATAATTATTTATATATATATATATAATATATAAAATATAGTATATTTTTTCTGCACGTGAGAAAATTTTTACCAACTATCATCCTTCAGCTTCGTTAATAAATGAGCTGATAATTTTATCTTTGTCAAATAAGTTATGACCATGGCTTAAGTATACAGGTAGTTGTAGTAGTAGTAAGTAATTTTGAAGTATTAGAGATTTGGTATGCAGAGAAATTGAAAGGATTGTAAAGAAAAATGAGGTAAAGAGGATGTTAATGACTTTATTGATTTTAATGGCATGTCAGCCCGTTTAGGGTTATTTCATGTCTAAAAGTTAGGCAATTCATTGTAAGTCATATTAACACTTTTGTGTAATTGTTTAAGTTTCTTGCACACAATGTTATAACGATATCAAAATATTTGCAATCTATTACAAATAGTTTGCACACAATTGCATGATTTCAAGTATTCCAGTCTAATACTAATAATTATACAGTTTCAAGTAAGTATTTTCCATATTAATAAGTCATTTGTTTTCAAAAAGTTATATGGTTTTAAGTAACTAATAGCAATAATCCTTATTAAACAAGTATAGCTTCAAGTAACTATTCTTAAAAAATAATTTACAGTTATATGGTATCAAAATTTCTATTTAATACAAATACTTTTTTCAAACAAATCTACTTTGAGCTATAGATGGGGGCCTAATAGGTACTAACATCCGACAGAGTGGAGTTGGGATAATGGCAATGATGGGGGTAGTCTATACATTTCTCAGAACTGGAGCCTTGACATCAGATGCAGTTTAGTGTCCTACCAGAACCCCTCCCTTTGAGGAAGAGGGGGTATCTTATCACATTGCAGGGGATAGAGTCAGCATATTCTAACCCCTATTGAACAGGGCATTTGCAAGTGAAAGTAATGGTTATGAATGACTAAAGTATTATTCCAGAGGAGGTGTAACAATGAAGACAGTAAAACAATGCCATGCAGTTATTGACAACATTGTTGTGTGTGTTGTGCATGCACCTGCCACTCTCAGTTTGGCATAGGGCACTTGTTTTAATGGAGCTGACCAATTGATGGGTGGTCACTGGGTATGATTTAAAGTGCATCTAGTGGTAATGTTCCAATTTCTGGAGCTCTAAGGAATGTGGGTAACTCACCTTGATCGCCATTTACTCCAAGGTCCACACTGGTCTGGAGTGGTAGTTCCTGTTAGGGTCCCACTTATGGGTTAAATAGATTAAAAGAATAGAGTTTAATGAAAACATTGATATTCCGCACAGAGATGAATAAGGTTTCGGCATAGAAATAGCCCATAAAGGTGTGACAAGCTCTGTAAATCCACCAACCAATTGCAATTGGATACTATGCCAGTGTGAAGTTCTACATGTTTTTAGATAAAGGGCAATTAACTGTTTGAAATTCTGGCTAATTTTGATACAAGTGGATGTATAGAGTTTGCGAATGATGATGTTTTAATTGCTACTCACATGAATGGGTGGTAAGCTGGTAGTGCGAAAGGCATACAAAAACTGCTAGAGTGCCTACAAAAAATGCATTGGCAAAATGATGATTATGTTTTCTAAAATTAGATAGCATGGTTTTAAAAAACCAGATCCAAACATTGAAATGTTTCTGTGATTTCTAAAGTAGTTTTGGAAGGTACCTTATCTTTGAGATAACCTTGTACATTTTGTGAGCGAAGCGATAAAGTAAAAGCTATTAATTTCGCATTATCTTAACTTATGGATCATCACTGTCTTGTAAATTTTTATCGTGTATGTGTTGGAAAATCAACGGTTCAACATAAACATCATTCCCAGTATAGGGCTTCCCAAAACAAACATGCCACATTGTGTAGGCATGGTACTAAGTATGCATGTTACATGATGTGAGCAAATCAAGGGAAATGGGGTTCGAGTGATTAGTGGGCCAGGCTGAAGATCTATAAGGAATCAGAGAAGCAGGGTTGAAGTGCGAGGTCAGCTGCTCATGTGTTCCTACTAGAGGGTAGATGCAAAGAACTGATGAAAATATTCCATGAAATACATGATCTCTGGTAAAGCAATTTAAGCCGCAGAGAAAGATCAAGTAGATAAGCGATTTATTAACAAGTGGCTAACAACAACCTTTAAAACATTAATCTGAACGGCCACAATCATGTGATTACGATTGGAAAAGATTTCATTGAGTGAGGAGTGCTATCATAATAAGAAGACAGAACATTACAACAGTTTGATAGTATTTTTCTAAATCATCTCTTATTCAGATAGCGCGTAATGATGGTCACTGCTAGATAAAACCTTAATATTTGTATGCTATGGAGGGTCATCTCAATAAATAGGAGAAATTTTTGATTGGAAATAAAAGTCAAGAAGCATTTTCAGGGATTTTTTTGTTCCATAAATGGGAGTAAAAATAATGGGAATAGGTAGAATCTGGATCAGTATGTAAGAAAATAGGAAAAGGTGAAGTATTTCCAAAAGATGAGTTTTATTCTTGATGGTGAGTCGATGTGTATAACATTCTTGGGTTTCTTGTAACCTTATCAGGACTTGCAGGTAGGTGGAAATGATTGTTGGGTTTTTTTTTGAAAGTTTTTTGTTTTTGGTGTTTGGGGGCGGATGACTTCAAAAAATATCGGACAGTACGTAGAAAGTTGTTTTGTTGTATATGAATAGAAGAGCAGGGAGTACAGAGACATCGGCTACTGTTAGTTCTTGGACACAGTGAGAGAGGTATTTTAAGACGAGTTTTGTGAAGAGGACAGTGGTTGGATAGTCGGGTGGAGGTCAGCTGTTCTCCGAGACATGTAGTGATATGGATATGGATATGACGAAAAAGGATCCTAAGTTGATCAGAGATTTAATTATAATTAAGCTATAGTAAAAGCAGAAATTTATGGTAGGAATTTATGCCAATAGCTGTTATAAGAGGATGTCGTATTGTTTATAGTGCAAGGTTATATTCATGAATGTGACCTCTGCATGGTTTGAAATTGGGGTTTATAGGCAAAACGATTATTTTATCTCCCCCGGATTTGTTTTGTGTCAATTCAGAAAATAAGGGCAAATCAACTGTGCTCCAAGCTTGAAATAGAAAGACCCTATCAGTCAAATTGTTTGGGTCGTGCTGAAGCGTCAACCCAATGTGAAAATTTAGCAGAAGGAATTGTGTGGGTGCGTATGGTAGAAGCAGGTTTTAAAAAAGATTTACTATATTGGTTAAGACATGGCAGGTCCTTGAAGTGGGAATAAACAGGACGCAACTCTTGGTAAAATCGAAAAAAGTTGCTTGGGGTGCGCAAGTTACAGTAGATGGTCATGCTGACTGTCTTCTGGTACGATAAAACTCCTCAGTCGTGCAAAATTACGATTGGTTCATGCAAATGACCTCAAATTAGCTAGATCCAGTACTAACACTTGATACTAAGGATCAATTTTAAGGCAGAGTAGTAAACGTGTTTGGAATTCAGTGGTTTCGGCTGCTCCTGAGACATAGTAAGCCTAACAAGGCTAAAGAATCCAGTATACCCTAACTGATTTTATCGCACGAGGGGGAGAAATAAATTCCCAGGGAATTAGCACAAAAGGAAATGCAAACGTCTCAGTCCAGGATTTGAATTTAGGGTAGCAGATTTAATTTCCCCAACAACATAAATGTTAAAGTTTGAAGCGCACCTACCTAGAACTTACATATCTTAACATTAAATGATAATACTGGGAGATAGCTTATGAATCGAAAACTAATGGAATGCTGCCCAACTGATTTTATTTTTTTATTATTCAATTTCACAAGTAAGATTTTACGTTTTCCATGCTTCAAGACTAAGTAACACTTGCCTGTTTACTTAGTCATTCATTTTTAGAAGGGAAAAGATGCAGTAATATAGATTACCTATTACATTAATTGAAGTAAAGATGGCATTTGTGTACACTTTATATTTAAATGTGTCTAAAGACATTGATTAGCATTATGTAATGAGCAACCCAAGGCAATCAGTTAAGAGAAGAGAAAAAAAGATACAGAAAAAAAGATCAAAATAGAACGTGTCTGTGACATTGTTAAAGGAGTAAAATTGCATTTTGTATCATCACAAGAAAAAGAAACATGAGTTTCGTGCAGTCAGGAGAAATATTTATTTACGTGAATATAAATCATGTTTCCTATCTAGTTTAACAGATTGTAAGTATATTAGCCATGAAAGTCTAGAAGATAAGTTAACTTATGCAGTGGAGGAGTAGCAATTATTAGTCCATTAGGTAGAGTAGAATCAGCCACTCGCTGTTACTCCATCTTTGCCACTTTTTAGGCAATGATCACCTCCTTTATAGCAGAATGATGTATTCCATTTTGGGTGGGTTTAAAAATGATACTGGTTGTGTGTGTATTATTATTAACAAAGTTTTACCTTTTTTCTTTGAATTTTTCTAAGAATTTTTCAAAATATTATCATGAAAGGAATTAAATGCATTGTCTGAAAGAGTTTTCATTTTTTACAGCGAAGATACTTTCTCTCGTGAACTCATTATTATTTGTTATTAAATTGTTTAAATTATTGTTTGTTTTTGTGCTAATAAAGCTAGTGGTTTGATTTCGTAAGATTGTTAAATTTATAATTTTTTAATTATCTAACATGCTGGGCAAGAATTTTGAGAATGGTTATACTGGTTTCACATAAATTAATTCTATCAATAGTTGAGGTTGTCTAAATTTTAGTGTATAAGCTTCAAGAATTAAAAATTTATTTTATATTAATTGTCAGCATGAAGCTATTTTTGTTTATTTAGATAAATATTTTCTATAGTTGTTGCAAGAGCATTTTTTTTTGAAATGTTGTATAATGGAGCTACGAATATGATAAATGCTATAGTTGTCTCTTTTGATATTTTGTTGTGGTATAACCAATGTACACATTTTTTTATTATCATTTGTAGAAATGAGGCCATTCTCCAATGGACATTTAATTGATAACTTGGTTTTTTTCCAACTGTCTTTTTTGAAGGGAAAGAATTATATAACTAAATTCTAATGTTAAATCTATATATATATATATATAAACACACAAAATTGATTTAAATATATGCAACCTTTGCAAGGTTCTATTAAAATGAAAGCATGAAACTTGAATAATGTTCATCATCAACAAATTGAAAACCGATTGAAATAAATAGAATCTGTAGTAGAATTTGTACAACATAGTAAAGATAAAGTAAAACGTTTAAAAAAGATGTTTATGCACAATGAGCTTTATATGCATATTGAAACGCTATATTTTGCACGGAGTGCCATTATCTTGCGATACCTAAAATGTAATTTTGTAGGTCACTATGTTAAAAGATATTGCCGTAAAGTTTGATGTGAATTTTATAATTTTTTTATATATGGCAATGAATATTATTATATTATTAAAAATTTTTTTTTTAAAAACTATTTTCTTGCAAAGATTTATCTAAGAAAATCAACAGAATTTGGGTTTTCTTTTGATAATGAGGCTTGCAATAAGGAAAAACTAAACATTAATGATATAATAAGGAGTAAAAGATTTTTACAAACAAATTTGTCCAATAGACTTATCTTTGTGGGGAGAAAAAAAACACTAAAAAACAAAAAAAAGCTAATCTTGGAAAAGGAATAACGACAAATATGAAAATAGTTTAATTCTATAAATTACTCCAGCAATTGCAGTAAAAACTAAAAGACAAAATGAATCAATTTTGTCCGAAGATTTTATTTATTAGAATATATAAAATATTGAAATAGATTATAGCATTGCAAATCAATATTTTTTTAAGCCATTAGTCTTGGGAATATTTTTTACTTGTGACAAGAATTCCCAACTTAAAGTTTGAATGGGGAAAAAAAAAAAGAATATATGAAGCCAAGTAGTTTTATTTTTTGTACATAAATTGATATATTGTTCGATTATAAATCGTTGAGAAGGATTATTAAGCGATTCATTTAAAAACTGGATATTATGCAAACTAGCAACAGAAAACAGCTCAGGTATCGTAAAAGAATTATTTTTGAAAGACATTGGCCTGAGAGGGTGGGAATTAAAAATTTAATGTCAGAGGGGGTTTGTATCATAAGAGCAAAATTTCATATTTATTAAAGGAATAAAAAAAAATAAAACAATTTGACAAATGAAAATGAGTACCGCGTGCCCTCTCAAATAAATGTTGTGGCATGTAACAATCAACGAAATTATTTTGATATTTCCCACTAAAATCAGTAGGTTATTTTATTTATTTGTACAACTTTTTTAAAGTTAACATTCTTGTTACTGTAAAAAAAAAAAAAAAGGAAGAGAGTAAAAAACAATTAAAGATGCTTACGTCAAATTTTGGGTGTAATTAGCATGGAATATTGTAACGTAGAGCTATGACAGTAGTTTTTGTATACAAGAGCAGAATTACAAGACAATCTCATTATTTAATAAGATGTAAACTAGAACAGACAAGGAAAAAGATCTTAGCGTCAAAGATGAAACTTTCTTGGGTATAATTCTAAAATTAAACAGTTGTTTTCAACTAAAATTTCTGTGCTCAGAGAAAAATTAAGTCTGTAATTGAATAGACGTGATATAAAATAAATATCAAAGCAAAATCTTACACACTCTCTCGCGAAATCTCCTCCCCACAAATAAATGAATTAAAACTTTTGGCAGGGAAGAGCAGATTTTCACCAAGGAGGTTTCAGAGGAAGAGGAATTTTTCTGGTCCTTTTGAGTTAGACAATCGTACAGGGTGGTTTTTCCTATTGATTGGCATGCTGATCAATTCAATGGTTAATGCATAGAAACGCATTGCTAGATGTAGGCCCAGATCTAAGTGAAGGCTGTGTACAAAGTTTGTTTTAGGAACAAACATGATTAAATAAATGCTTTGTTTTCATTGCTGTGTGAACTATTACTGATGAGAGATTGTGATCAAATGTTTTTTTTTTTTTTTGTTTTTTTTTAAATATTATTGAAACTTTTTGAAACATTTATTTCAATGATTTTAAAAAAGGCGATTCACCATAGACTCTACGAAAGTTAATAAAATATCTAGCCTTGTGGAAAGGTTAAGACATTTATGGAATAAAGTGTTTGATCTTATGGAAGATTTAAATGTTAAGCAGGAAATTGTTTTAGCTTAAATTAAAACAGAAAATTTTGCTGTTTATTTCAGAAATATACTTTTGTGAGGTATTTAGTTAATTTTTGGCTACTATCAATTTCCTGCTTTAGGGAAAATAGAATTAAGCTTCAAGCAAAAGCCTAAAAATAATTAAAGGAGGGATTTTTTTTTTGCCCTGAAATATAAAAATTATGAGAGCATTGATACATATTCAAAAAAGTAAAATGTTTATAGAGAAGATTTACTGACAAAGATTCAATTTTTAAAATTCTGTACTTTCTTTGATTTGGAAATTTATCCAGCACTGTTCTACATTTTGGACAGTATTCACCATAGAGATGGTATGTGGCCAACTCCATTCACAACAAAATTCTAGCCTGTAGATGGAATTTATGGAAGGAGTAACTCAGGGAATAGGAATTCCATCAAGCAGACCCAAACCTTCAGCTGCAATATCCTAGTCAGATGATTGTTTACAGCAGATTTTCACAGATGCAGTCAAAAACATATGCCAAAACTGTTTGATTCTACTATGATAAGAGATGCCTTGGGATTTTGGTCAGAGACTCTAATACAATGGGTGCCAGACATGTCTACGTTGAGTGACCCTACTAGAAACTATTGTGATTTGACAGCATGGTTGTGACATTAACCAAGTTTTACACGGCACTGCACGATGAGGAAAAGTTGGACTTTAGAAATAATATGTCTAGATAGCCGTTGAGTAAACGAGCTTCCTCTGCTCTTTTACAGAGTTGTGTGTTTTTCATTGCTGCAGGGTGTCTAGCCACTCTCACCAGACAAAAATTGTGGGGTTTCGCGGTTTAGTCACCAATGATTTTACTATGAAACAGGGTAGTACTAGGGCTTACTAGTACAGTAGCATTTGAGCGATTTGACACAAGAAGTTCAAATTTGCAGTGGAACACTGCAAAGAGATAAATAAAGAGAATTTTGCTGATAGGCTAATTTTCACTAGTTTCCGAAGAAATTTTCCGCCATTTGTATATACTGAAATAAAATTGGAAATATTAAAATTTTCTATGATGTAATTAACCCTTTGTGCTTTTAAAAGTTCAATTATATTCAGAGAAAATTTAACATCCAAATTAAGGAGAAGCTATTTGTTAATGAACATTTGGTCAACAACTGTAAGCAAGGAGTAGTAATTTTATTTTGATAGTCCACAGTAGAATTGTATTGATAATATATGAGTTTTTTTTTTCTCTCACCTTCTTTATCAATAAGAGTCAGTTCAGTAGGCAGTGGGCAATGTGATAACCTATACATAAACTCTTTGCCATGGATGCTGAGCATAGAAATGGGTTTGATCAATAAGTAGTGCTAAGATAATAGAAAGAAGAGACATCAATGATTTACTCAGAACTCCTTATCACAAATGGGTCAGAGAAGGCACAGGTAGCCATAAATCTGTTTTGCAGAAGGAAAAATAACCTTCTTTAGTAAGAAGGTTTTAATAGATGGTTTACTCGTCACAGGTGCCGATATTGTTTCTGTGTATTTAAGAAGAAGATTATAAGAAAAGAAAGAAAAAAAAGGAAGCCTACAAAATATCCAAATCAATAATTTATAAAGAGAATAGGTTGGATTTTATTAAACAAAATCAAGAAAATTGTGTTCAAAGTATTCTGTTAATCTTGAAAAATAAATTCAGACTAAGTGTATAAATGAAGTTTCTTTACAAGAAATATTTAAATATTTATGGCAATACTTAAATATAATCATCAACATAAAGCGTGCTAACAGCACAGATTTCCCTTGACATTAACCAATGCCGTAGCATTTGTCATCGCTCTTGGTAAGTGCCTTAGATGGCATCGCAGTGGTCCATATAGAGCAGTGCCACAGGTCTTACTTGGATGGTTAGTGTGCGAGGGGGGGGGTGGGGTTCATCCAGCTGTTGTTTTTTAGGCTGCTGCTTCCAGGATTTGTTCAAGAACGAATCTTTGTGATGTTCATCATGGTTATTTTCCAGGCATTTTGTTAAAGTCCAAGTAGTGCAAACCATAAAGTAGTACTGACATGACTAACAGTTTGGAAGACTATTGAAGCAGTATAATTATGATTCAGTGCTGTTTAATTTCACATGAACTAAGTGAATTTAAAACAAAATTTGTTCAAACGATGATATTTAACATTGTGGAGGCCACACAGCATTGGTTACATTCATAAGTCAAAGATAATTAGTAGAATAGCAATAGATTTTTTGCTTTTGATTTTGCAGAAGGAACTTTTTTTTCTTTCTTAAATGCTTAATAAGAATTTCTTTCAGATCTTTTAATTATTTTTGTGTTTTATTAAAGGTTGTCTTGATTGGTCATCATTCTCTGGCAATCTTCAAGTGGTGGTCTTTCATTTAAGATTACAGATGAAAACCATTACTTCAAATAGAAAACAGACCTCAAAAGCAATCAATTTTGCAGCAATACAACCATCAAATGCATAATGAATTCCAATATTAATTGGAGAGCATAACATTATCTTGGAGGATGACAAAATGGGAAAGGTTTCACTAGAATAACTGAAAATACACGGCATAAACATATTATTATAATGGAGATTCAGTGTATGTCTGTAACTATGTCACAATACACACAGGAATTGCACAAGTTTATCAATGAGTATTTAATACACTATTGTCAAAATCATTAATAATACATAGAATACATCTTATTTCATTAATACATGAATATGAAAATCTGAGTTACATTTGCCTCAAACACCATGTATTAGTACATTTAAAATCATGACATGTGTCTTATATATTACTGAAGAAATAAAGGTTTAAATAAAATATTGTGATGGTTAATTTTGCATACTGGTTTTAATAAACCGGATTTAATAAATG
>JALAJA010000748.1:0-26715 GCA_023376005.1 Doryteuthis pealeii
CTTTCATTTTGTTTTTACTAAAATGATTCTATCATTGTACAACATGAGTTTTCTATTTTAAACTGCTGCAAGACTTTATGAACACTCCTAATGTTTATATATATTATATTTATATATACATTTACATATATATATATACATAATGTTTATATGTACATAAATTTTATATACCAATTTATATAGGTCTGAATATATGTACTTATATGCCATGGATAGGTATTTGCATGTGTATATGTATTTGGCATTATGTGATATGTTTGTGCATATTGGTGGGAAATGTATCATGAACATGATCTACGAGAATATCTGGTTTTCAACTATATGCATCTGGATATATAATATATATATATATATTATATATATATATATATATAATATATATATTATATATATGTGTGTGTTGTGGTGTGTGTGTATTGTATGTATATATATATATATATATATTATATACACATGTGAGGTAAGGTAAAAGGAAAGTGAACAAAAAAATAATGACTCAACAAGTAGAAGTAGGAAAGATTTCTCTCCTACATCTACTTGTTTGAGTCATTATTTTTTGTTCACTTTTCCTTTTACCTTACCTCATACTGTTGGATTTTACTCCAACCCTCCTATCTTCATATATATATGCAATGTATGTATGAATTTATATACACACACACACACACACACACACATATATATATATATATATATATATATATATATATATATTATATATATATATATATACATATGAAGAAAAAGTGGAAGTAAATTCGACAATATGTAATATTATAAAGATTTTAAAAAATTTTAAATTTCATTTTTATAATATTACATATATATATATATATATATATATATATATATATATATATATATATATATATTTTATATGATTGTATATGTACAATAATAAACATATCTACATTTTCAAAGACATACCTTTTCTTAGTTACTGTAGACAAAAGTTTCCTCTTTCAGTCTTTTATTGTATTTTCTATTATTAGTCAACTTTTTATCATTTCTTCTCTTTTTTTTTCAATCTTTTTTTCTGATTTATTTTTCTACTTTCACTTTCACTCCCCCCCTCCTTCTCTAGTTTTTTGCTTATTTTCTTAATGTTTATATCTACATGTCTCTTTCTCATTTTTATTTAGAAAATATTTTGTCATTTTATTATTATTATTATTAAGTCAGCATTGTTATTTTATTGTTATTATGATTATTTTTGCTTAAATCATTTGAATAATTTGCCTTCAACTTTGTTTTTGTTTCTTTCTAATCATCATAATCTACATTCTCTCATCATCCACATTATCATTACCTTTGTATATTTTCTTTTCTTACAGCTTTGCAGAATTGTAGTCGTGACATCCTGGAGAAGTTGATGATGGTATCAGAAAGGGATGAACCCTACATTGAAATGTCTGATGTTCTCACTCCCATATGCGTGAAATTACCTATATGATTGTTAATAACAGTGTCACGCCCAAGGCTGTTTCCGTGTCCCACGTACAATGTCGTTACTGCAGTGGGTTGCTCCTTATGAAGAATCAAACACGACTCCATAATTGGTTCCATTCAGCATTCCTCTTTCAAGATGGGTGGTCATGCTTGAGGGAATCTTGAAGCTTGCCCAGGTAAGGATGTCTTTCAAAACTCAATTAATTCATATAACAATTGGATCAGATTCTTTATTTGGCTAAAAACATAGATTAGTTGAAGATAATGGAATTGGTAATTCATGGAATAATATCAATTCTTATGAAATTGTATCTTTTCTTTAATTTTCTGGCTGGTTGGTTGGATTTTATGGCATGTCAACTCTTGTTAGGTTATTTTATGCCAAAGACATTTTCTTTTATTCATTCTTGATGGATACTCATTTCTTTTATATTTAACCCATAGATGGGACCCTAACAGGTACTACACTCTGGTCAGAGTGGTGGGACCCTAACAGGTACTACCACTCTGGGTCAGAGTGACCTGGGAGTAATAGTGTTCAAGGGTTACTCCACATTCCCCAGAGCTCCAGAATTTGAACTTCACCACTAGATGCAGTTTAAAGTCATACCCAAGACCCTCAGCCACTTCCTTCAAGTACATATATTATAAAAAGAGTTGGTGGTTTGCCATAAGGGCAATAGGATTGGGACAATCATATAGGTGCTAGGGCTTGACATGACCAGCCGATTAATCAGAGGGGGCCTCTCCAACTGCCTATCTAGCCTAAGTAAGAGTCAAAGTGAAGTGTTACATGTCATAGACTGCTCAGCCACCAGGGTTCCATCCTTTAACATCACGAGTCACCACCCACGGCCAACAGGTGGCCCCATTGGGGGTAGTGGATCTTATTCCTCTGAAAGAGGTATAGTCAGTGTATTCTAAAGCCCCAGCGAACAGGGATTTAATTTTCTGGATTTAGGTAAAAATAATTTGGAATCAATTTTCACTGTTTTGAATAATAAACATGAATTGATATCAATTTGTTACTTAGTTACAACCCACATCTTAATATAATTCCCATCTTGCTTTTTCTTCAAGCATTTGATTAGAGTCCAAGTGGTACAACCATACAGTAGCACTAACATGGCTACAGCTTGGAAGAATTCTCACTTTATCTTATCAGAGAGATATGTATGTTTAAATAGTTGTAGATAATCTCTTAAAGTTTTTATCATGTAACTGCTTAACAAAATTACTAGTGATAAAGTTCCAGTTCTGGAGATTTGGGGACATTAGGAGTACCCCTTCATTGCCATTACTACCAGGTCCACTCTTACCCAGAGTACTTGGTAGGATCCTATCTATAGGTTAAATAGATTAAAGTGAATTGTAAAAAGATGTTTACAAAAAAAGAGTTTGAAAGAAAAATGGAGTACTCAACAAAAATGTATAAAAAACATTTTCAGTATAAAATAACCCAACAAGGGTTGACTTGCCATAAAATCCAACTAACTAACCAACCAACCAAAGAAACCAATTTGTTATCCTGTAAAATCTAAAAGAGTTTAATTCATTGATTCTGATGGAAAATTTGATTTATATGCTGTTCCACTAAAATTCTTATAAATATGAACATACAATGAATGTGATTCCCTAACCTCTAGACATCTAATACTCTTAGGAAAAGTATGAACTCTGTCATTGTCCCAGCTTGTTATTCTACAAGAGTGGCTTTGGCATCAAATAACCCATGGAGGTTGATATGCCGTTAAAAAAAGAAACCAAACCAATTTGTTATCCTGTAAAATCTAAAGGAGTTTAATTCATTGATTTTGATAGAAAGTTTCATTTATATGCAGTTCCAATAAAATTCTTACTGTTTTTGTTTTTTCCTTGCAGGATTCTTTTCTGTGAATCTCACTGACACCACTTACTATGACCAGCCACTGTTCCAGTATGATTTATTGGTAGAATGTCCGCCCACATTCCAGTTGACCTTCAGTATTCCAACTTCAGATGCTGCCAATTGGAGAAAGCATTTACTGCCTCCATCAGGGATGCAAATGTCACTTATACCTAACCATTCACAGGCCTCCCCAGGATTTGCCCCAGGAACAACCACTGACTCCTGAAGAAGAAACTCCAGGTAGATAGATCATTCTCACCAACAAAAACATCAATGTTCATTTAAACTTTTTTTTTTTACACAGAATACATTTTTTAAAACTAAATAAGCTCAGTCGGGAGAGCATTCGGCTAAAAACTACAAGGTTCCTAGTTCGATACTGGCCCTCGCCAACTCAGCGTATGAGATCTGTGTGGTAAAGTAAGGAACTGATGGTAGGTGTGGCACTCCACCTCAGACACTAAAACAATCTCCTTTGTCTAGTGCTAGTGAAAAGGGGATAGACTCCCTCGCTGATTGGCTGATACCAACTTTAGGCCACCCCAACGAGTTTTAATTAATATTAAGAAACTTTTAAAGTACCATTAAAAAGTGTGTGTGTAAACACCTCCCCAAACATATACACACATATATGGAAGCGCGTAGTGTAATGGTTAAAGTCATGGGAAATGGACTCGTCACCCAGAGTTCAAATCCTGGATGTGGTAGTAGCATTTCACTTAGCGCTAATACCTTTGGGAAAGGTATGAATCCTACTCTCCCTCCAGCTATGGATAAATAGTAGGGCAGACTGGGCTCTTTAATCTTGGTCTAGGAGAAAGAAAACTCTGAATTCAAACCTGTTAAACTCCACTTGACCTTGTGTCGCACCCTGCTCGTGTGGAGGGGTTGGTAAATATATATATAGTGATTACCACTTTTTCACAGAAGAACACAAATGGCTCAGAAGTCCAGCTTTGCCTTTACACGTCTTGTTGCATAAATGACATGTGAGACCCCTGATTTCCATTCATGTTTACACATTTTTCATATGGTCATCTGTTACCATGGGACCACATGTGATGCAGGAGACCAACCTAAGACAGGCA
This sequence comes from Doryteuthis pealeii, assembly GCA_023376005.1. Lineage (NCBI taxonomy): Eukaryota > Metazoa > Mollusca > Cephalopoda > Myopsida > Loliginidae > Doryteuthis > Doryteuthis pealeii. Next base: position 4,426 of record JALAJA010000748.1, read on the forward strand.
AGCCCTGCCACACACACACACCACATATATGGTCAGACAATGTAGGAAATATGTTCAGGACATCCGTTTTAGAAAGTTTGAATTAGTTTTCTAAGTGTTTGACATATATTATGTTATTTATTGAGAATGGTCTATCATAAATTATATTATTTACTATAAAAAGACTACAGTGAATTATATGATTTGTGAAAGATAAATTATGAATTATATAATTTAATGTTAAAAGTATGAATTATATTATTCATTGTGAATAGTCAAGCATAGATTATATTAACTTATTAGGAAAAGTGAATAATAAATTATATTATTGATTATAAAGAGTTAACTATAAATTATAACATTCATTGTGAATACTAAATAATAAATAATATCATTTATAATAAAACGTCAACTATTAATCTATAATTTTAACCTGAAAATGATGAACAATTAATATAAGATTTATTAATTGCAAATCAGAGATTGAAACAAAGAATTGTATTTCTTATGTTTACCAATATTTTCATTGTTGGAAGAATAACATTTCAATTTTCAATGAAAAATTAAAGGACTATTGTTTTGTCCAAATTCAAAAAGAACAAGTTTATTCATTTTTAGAGATCCCATACTGATGATAAACTGGCTAAGCTGAATGTATAGACTACAGTTAATAAATCTCTATGAAATGATTTTTATATCTAGATAATCAAAATCATTTAAAGTACTTAACTACTTTCATTGTATAATACAATTGTGCTGTTCTGTGATGGCATTCATTCTGGGTCGGTTGAGCCGGCTCCATCTACCGAATTCACCTGTGGTAAATTCATGGAAGGAGTAACAAGGGAATAGGAAATTCCCAAGCGGTCTCCAAACCCTGCATGTTTATCCTAGTCAGCTGAGGGAGATGCTCTTGTTTGCAACAGATGTTCCACAGATGCAGTGACAAGTACACCAAAAGCTGTTGATTCCTGATGACGATGGAGACACCGTTTGGATTTTCACCAAAATCCCTTTGGCCGGGTTGTGGCCCTAATACCTCTTAGGTAACCCTACCATGAACTTAAGTTCCCGATGACATGGCTCTGACACTTCCAAGTTAACATGGCCCTGTCATGATGAGGAAAGGTTAGACTTTAGAAATAATGTGCTTGATGGCAGTTGAGCAAAGAGCATCCTCCTCTGCCCCTTTTACGGGTGGATAATTCCATGTCAAATCATCCAGGCCATGTCACCCACCACCTTCAATTTTTATGAAATTTTGTACAAGTGTGGACTATATTAAAGTTAGACATTCTCCAAAATTTGAGCACACAATTCCAAGAATTGGCAGAGTTATATCGATTTTTAGCTCTCCATGCTGGATGAGGCTGTTTACATTTCAAATAATGCTAATCCTCTTGGGAAAGGTATAAATCCAACTGTTCTCCCTCCAGCTATGGGTAAATAGTGCAGCTAATTGGGATCTTTAACTTTGATATGGCAATCAATCTAGGAAAAGGAAAACTCTGAATTCAGACCTTAAAAATTGTGTTGCATTCTGCTTGGGAGGAGGAGGGGAGGAGGGGGAGGAGGAGGAGAGGTAAAGAAAAACAAAAAAGATAAAATACAAAAGAAATCTCAAGACTGAGAAATATTTTGTTCTAAGCAGTTTTATGAAATCTGAAATGTCCAAGTGATCAAATACTAGTTGTGCTTATAGTAAAAATGATAATAACTATGTTTGCTATTTCCTAGGTATGAAATTAAACTACAACTAATGGTGAGATTCCAATTTGGAACTTTTGGGAATGTAGAGTACCCCTTCATTGCCATTACTCCCAGGTCCACCCTGACTCAGAGTTAGGATACTATCTATGGGTTAAATAGATCAAAAATGAGTTTACAAAAAAATCTATTTTAAAAGAATTGAATACCCAACAAAAATGAATAAAACAAAACGTTTTTGGCATAAAATAACCCAATAAAGTTTGACGTACCATAAAATCCAACCAATTATATTTATCTGGTTTGATTTTCATATATTTTTAACGATGTAACAACAAAAGTTATAAACAACCTACAGGATATACAGATTATTTTGTTAATCATTCTCTAAAATCTTCCTGTTTTCCTCATTTTTCTTCCGATATGTTTTTCATTGTATTAGGAAAAAATAAAAGAAGTGTAAAAAAAAGTAGAATCTTGCAAACAAACAATTGTGGAGGCAGGGGGAGTGTAACAGTTTTCTTTGTTGTAAGTGGAATCTGTGACCGAGTTCAATTCCTGGAAGAGGCTGTTTGCATTAGCGAAAAGGGGATAGACTCCCTCACTGTTCGGCTGATACCAACAATAGGCTACTCTGTCACTTAATTATCATATTTTTTTAGTGTTTTATGTCTTTTGTTCTTGTTCTCTTTGTCTTTGACCACCCACACATATTTGCCACAGACGACATGTTTAGTGTATGATGCCACATTTGAGTTGTTGATGGGTTAAATCAGTTTCTGACATTTGATAATTATGCTTTGTGTCATGGTGTAATGAATAACAAGCTAGTCTACTGATTCATTATTACTGAATGATAGTGAGTTCAATACCCGCTGGATGCCCCATAAAAAAAATCCCCATTTAAAAAAAGGGCCCTGGTGGGAAGTCAGCAAAATAATAATTAGGTATAAACAATGTCTCCCTATGTAACGAGATGATGAAGGTCCTGAGTTTTGAGAGGACTACTATAGAAAAAAAGGAAGAATAAATATGAGAGTAAAGGTTTTTAAAAAAAAGTGATGAACATAAAACGGTTTGTCATGAATTTGACTGGGGCATGACCCCTGAATTAGAATTGAAAACCAACCAAAAGTTTTGGGTGTTGACCGGAAGTGACGTGGTGACGTGGAACGATGAAGAACAAGATCGCTCTCTTTTTGCTTTCCGAGGCCTGGGGTATAGACGGGCCTCTGGTTCCTAGTGTGGGATCACAGTAATTTAACAGTGTCCTCTTTCTCTTTCTCTCTGCCTTTCCTCCACTCCGAAAAAAACCCACAAGACAAGCCCGAAAATAAAAGCTAAGCAGCTTGTGAAGATATATTTCTCGCATTGTACCTTTTTATCGACAAGACGACAGCCGCGTACCAAATACCTTTTTAGTGTCGTGAATTTGGAGGCACGTTGACAAGACCCGCTATACAACATATATCGCTATTAGAACATTACACCTAAGCAATATATAGTCTCATAGTGATTTGCTTGAAGTTCTCCTTCCCACTGGATCACAGAAGTTAAGTAGCAATGAGTTTGTACAGTATGGAGATGGGTGATCCCAAAAACAGCTATTTCGTACAGGTGTACTCCCACATCCGTTTTAAAGTACATCCCCTTTTGGCGTTGATTTTATTTTGAAACAAAAGTCTGGCCTGAACCCGAGCATATAGTCCAATGTTTAACAGGTACTGTGAGCAATCTGACAACATAGAGTCTTATATTTGATATTTAATTATAGCCTTAAATTTGATATTTGTCATGGCCTAATATTTAATATTTTATTATGGCCTTATATTTGATATTCATTCATTATGTTAAATAAAGTTAAACTGACAACATTGCCTTATATTTCATATTGTTTATTATTCAATGATTTCTTAAACTTTCTAATTAATGTTTTTGTTTTTTCTTTCAGTTGTTGACGAAGATGGATATGACAAGAAAAAGCCATTCTTCTCCAGCAGTGGTAGTTTCTTCATCCCCTTCATCGCTTCCGTCTGTGGTGCCATCATTATACTTTTGTCAATTGCTGGCTTTGGGATCGTTGCTAAGCAAGGTGAGATACTCAGAAAATACAGTAGCCATTACTGGCTGAAGTGGTGTTTTTACCGTTTCTGTAGGAGCATGATTCTCCTACAAACATTTTGAAATCATTTCAACCAAAAAACATTGACCAATGTAAAAAACGATCTTCAGTATGCTTTATTTTGACAAAATCTGTTCTATGGTTTTTCTTTACTCTAATCTATATATTAATACTTGTGTTACTTAATTCTACAACCAGTATCATCTTGCAACACCCTATGGGTAAAAATGAGATCATCCAAATCATCCAAATCATCCAAGATGAAATGCAAAAATGTAAATCCTGATTATCTGGTGTTGCTTAACCGCCAAATTCTTATTTCTTATCAGTGTTGTCACCTCAGCTAAATAATGGACCATTCCATTTTTATTATAAAGAAAGAAAGGAACAAAAAGGACATGCTACACAGAAAAAATATAATAAGAAAGAAAGAGTAGTAGAAAAACAGAGAGAGGGTTGTGTGTGCAGAAGCGATAACACTAATCTGTTTCAATTGAACATTATGAAAAGAAGAAAAGAAAGAAAAAAGAGAGTTAGATCAAGATTATTATACTTTTTACATATTGAACTATTTGCAATAGCTTTTCAGTAAACATATCAAACATTGTAATAATTAAATCTTCTTACTGTGATATATCCACAGGTCCTGCTAGTTGCTTAATTATTAAACCTATTTTTATCTTTAAGAAATTTGTAACTTTATAATTTTAATTTTATTCTAACTAATTTTTTTTTAACGACATGCTCTTTTACTTGTTTTACTTCCCTTCTCTTATTAAGGATAGCCCCTTCTCCATAGCATTTCCCTCCAAGGAATTTGCTACACGTTGCAACAGATGAACCAGGTAACCCACACCTGTGCTTTTGGGTTTATTAATAAATTGAAGAAGAAAGAAGTATCTATCTGAATTTTTTAAATGAGGCTTGATAATTTGGATTTGGACAATTATCCTCATCTTTATTGTTATATATACACTACATTTTGACCAATGTGCCCCCTAGCCTTCTTCAGGTGTTTCTTGTCAAACTCAGGAACCTTCTAGTCGAACTTGGGAGCCTTCACGGAACTTCGAACCAAACCCTTTATTCAATCCACCAGATAGACTGTTCTCCATGACCAAGTACAAGTGTTAAGCTATGTTAAGTGATAAGTTCAAATGTTGCAGCCTAACGATGCAGTTACTCAGTTCCTAATGACACCACTATAACAGATTAAATAGTTACTGCCACTACTGCCAGGAAGAGTCCATTAAGCTGAGGAGGTGTTTGACTGTTCCACTGTCCAATAGTTAACAATCTGTAACAGTCATTTCCAGACTGCAGGTTCAATCCTGGCTAAGGGTGAGAGTAACACAGAATAACAATTAACATTAAGTATTCTCTGTTATTATCACCCTTGGCCAGGATTGAACCTGCAACCTACAGATGATTGACACAGTTAGACACATGGTGCAATGGCTATAAGCGTTGAGTTAATACAGTTCTATTCATCTAGCTCAATCAATAGAGCATTTGCCTAGGAATTGCAAGATTCCGGGTCCGCTATCAGTCCCCTTCAACTCAGCACATGAGTAGCACAGGTTAGGTAATCTGATCCATGCGGTAAAGCAGCATCCAGGAGCTGATGGTAGATGTGGCACTTGACATCAGATGCAAAAACAATCTCCCTAGTCTAGTGCTAGCAAAAAGGAGATAGACTCCCTCACTGATATTAACAATAGGCCACTCCACGGACTTTACAACTTACCTATTAATTTTACAATGGTGGTCTCAAGTAATGTTAACTGTCATTGGTGTTGATATAGATGCACAGTAAATATGTTGAAAAGACGCACATCAAATCTTGGTTTAACCATAAATGACACCTGAAAACAATTTGGACAAGACTTGTCAATGGTTCTAATCATGTAACATTTTTCAATTAAAGATGAGCTGTTCGTCCGATATCAAAGATTTGGATCTTGTCGTAAGTGATTGATTATAACTGTTATGTTTTTCACTATTAGTAATCAGATATTCCTTTCACAATGGCTCCTTACCCCCCTCCCTCTCCCCCCCCCCAACTTCTTGCATTTCTATCACAAAATAACTACAGGAAATGACAGCCTCCTACATTCCTATCCACACCGCAAAGGTCTCCTCTATTATCCATATTTGACATTGTGTCTCTCTTGTTTCACACCAGATTATTTTTAGTAGCCACTTATGATGTTCTCAAAAATTGACTTTCCTTTTGAAGATGATAACAAAAAAAAGAAACAGGCTCTCCTAAGTAATAATATAACATCAAGATAGATTGGACAAAAAATGAATATACTTACCTCTGCCACTACAGACCTACCTTTTTCTTTGGTGTATGTAAATCACATAGAAATAGTAAATGGACCATCACTTTAGCCCAAATCCACATTAACCTTCGATAATGAAACCTGCTCCTCTAAAACAAAATATTACAATCAGTTTTTTTCCCCTTACACAAAATTTTGACTTTAAAAATTTTTGGAAAAATTGTTTCCTTACTCAACTATTTGTCCTAATTATTGTTATTATTACTTTTATTATCATTGTTATTATTATTGTTATTATTATTTTTATTATCATTATTATATAACAAATGTAATAGATTTAAATGTCAGAATTTGTTATTTTACACAACGTTACACTATTCATCTATCTACCCATTTTTGGTGGAAGAGTCCCAATGGATTATATAAATTAGAATAACCACTGTAGAGGATGATACCTTAAAATAGTCATAAACATAAATATATACAGTATTTGAAACAATAAACAATTTGTTTCAAGTCACTTAGTTGGGGGGGGTATGTATGACCAGTATTTCTATAACGATTACCACTCTAGATATTTGGAAATCTTTAATGCATTTAATGAAAACCTAATCATTTATCTTATTTATATTGTAAAATATTTTATAATAAATATTTGTGTTAAACAATTTGCTCTCAAAAAAAAAAAATATTTGTAGTGATTATTTTTATTCAAGTATTGTTGTTAAATTAATGATGTTTAAATTTTACTGAAATAAGGTTTCTTTTTTAAGGTTTGTATTTTGAAAGATGTTTTCAACTCTAATTTCTACTTCATTTTCTCCTGCACAGGCTGCATTGATGCAAACGAGGTGTCATTATTTAATCAGAGACATCTCATGGTTTCAGTTGTCTACTTCTCATGTCAAGTCTTCTACTCTACATTGGTGACCCTCACCTCCTTCATGGTTATAATATATGCTATCAACAAGTAAGTTCATTGATTTAGACTTTTAATAACTTTCTTTCTTTCTTTTTTTTTTACTTATTTCCAAAAGTCAAAAAAATTTTATACAGTAATACCTCATCCAAGGTTGTTAATTAGTTCCAGTCAAAAAATGACTAAAGTCGAAATAGCTATTATTTAAATGCAATTATCCAACTTAGGCCTAGCCTAGCCTAGTTTTTTTTATATCAGCATCCATAATCTGTATATTTCAGTAAATTATAAGCATAAACAATTGATACAACCCAAAATTAACGGTACCATACAGTATGAATGATATAGCTATTTTTACAGTATTTTTATTATAATATTTTATATAGTTTTTAAGATATTTCAATAATTTTGAAAAGCGACATATCTTTGAAAATGACATAAGTCGAAACAATATAGAGCTTACATCAACCTAATATTTATTTCCACTTCTGTTAAATTCATTGTGGTTAATGTTCTTGTCCTGTTTGTAAAATTTAATTTTCATTTACAAATTTAATTGTATTACTTTTTATTTATTTTTTATCTTTTTTTATTTTTATGAATGAAATCCTAATGTCAGTAGTTTTTCTCATATATATTTTGTATGATGAGACTAAGAAACTGATGCATTTTTGTAGTAACCTTCTATCCAATGAAATTTACTGTGGTTAATGTTCTTGTCCTGTTTGGAAAGTTTAATTTTCATTTGCAAATTTAATAGTACTATTTTTTATTGTTCATTCAGTTTTTATTCTTTATTTTTATGAATGAAATCTAAATGTCAGTTGTTTTTCTCATACACTATACACACTAATACATTTTTGCAATAACTTATATACCTTCTTCTGTGAGTAAAATTTGGAAAGGAATTTGACAATATGTAGAGAATAGAAAAAACATATTCCAAAAAGGTTAATTTATTTTTTATGGTAAAGTCGACATTTAAATGTTTCAATTTATGTTAAACCATCGTCAGGACAATACAAAAAAATGGAAAAATTATTGTATGAACAATGATGGATGTTTTTAAATTGATGGGAGTTAAGAAATGTATCATAACTGTATATTGGCAAACATTCATTTTGAAAGTTAAGACGTAATTGGTACATTCTTTTGTATTGTTCTGACAAAGCTTTAATATGAACCGAAACATTTAAACGTCGACTTTACCATCAAAAATAAATTAATCTTTTTCAGAATAAGTTGTTTTTCTATTCTCTATCTACGATCCTATGAAACTGTTTGAGACGAGTCAACGCTGACCATATTGACAAGATCATACTTACCTAACCTTTGGGTCATGTGTCCAGTGGTTGTCGGCCATGTAAAAAAATTATTAGCGTGATCATAGGGAGCTATATCCCCAGGCAGCACCTGCCCCCTTGATTTAAAGGGACAGGGCTGGGTTTATTGCCCAGTGCCTGAGGCACCTCAAAAGAGGAATGCCGATGGGATTCACACAATTTGTAAACACTAGCCACACATGAGCTTCAGTTTGTGCATGGTCCCCCAAATTAATAATCCTTGTGTTCAGCTCACATGGTGGAATATCAGTAAATACATACTGACAAGCCGACTATATTTAAAGATTGTGTCAATATTTTAAAGTTGTATGAATCCAAAATAAACAAGATTTCTTTTTTTTTTTCTTTTTTTCCCCTGTATTTAGAGATCCTCTTAGCTTCCTGAGTCAGTACGATCAGCTATCCATAGTGAAGTCCAGTCTGACCAAGCTAGAGATGAGTACAATGAAACTATACTTGCAAACAGAGCTGGAACGTCAGCATGCAGTCGCTAATCAAACAAAGGGTGTTTGTGAGGAACAAATGATGAAAGTAGCACAAGGTCTCAATGAGGTAAGAATTATGTTACTCAGAATATCTGGATGCATTTTTATCTGTTATCTATACATATATGAAGGGCAGTTGTGTGTATGCATGTCCGGAGTTATCTATACATATATAAAGGGCAGTTGTGTGTGTATGTATGTGTGTATGTCCAGATGAAACTATGAAAATAAAACAATTAATGAAAAAGTAAATATATCTACACATTAAGTATCATTAAAACTTTTGTGCAAAAGATTATGAAGATTTTAAAAATGTATATAGTAATAGCATTGAATTTTACTAAGCCATGTTGATAGTGTTTGCCACTGTTAAACATAAACAAATCAATATCTTAAACTAAAATTTAGTATTGTATATAAAATTAATATTATTATTAATTATATTAAATAAAAATACAATAAAAGATATCAGATATTCCACAAACATATGAATAATCTTTTTCAATATTTTTAATTGTGAAATGTTTAATTAGCTATTTCTAATAACTTAAAATGATTTTATGAAATGCCCTGTATTATTGAACACATTTCTTACTATATTGTTATATGTGATATCATTCCTTCTACCCAGGTGATGCCGGGTAACCCCTTCTAGGTTTATGATAAGATTTTAATGAAATTATCTTTAAAGTTTTCGAGGCAGTAAGTAAAGTTAATTCGGTGGAGTGGCCTATTGTCTGTATAAGAATTTGCAGGGTGTTATTTCATAGCTACTACCTGTACTCTTATAATGCATTAGGTTATCCAAAAGAGGGTAACCTAACACAGAATATTTGGTAGGGAAAACACAAGTCAATTCATACAATATAACATTTAATTATGCAACATACAAAGAGGAAACATAGTTCCTATCCCAAACCATAAAACAGACATTAGGTGTTCCAATGAACATGAAGGGTTAAGCAACTAAGGGATAGGAACCACTTATTATTTTTCTGGAGGTCTGGGAACAAAAACTGGCACCCATGTACATAGATGCTGATGAAGCGAAAACACCCATCTGTTCACTTCGAATGTCATGTTGGTAAAAGATGGTGATTTTAGGGTTTGCCTTCTCACATGACCAAAACAGACAAGTAATGCGGGAAAGCCTCTCCTTGAATGTCAAAAGGGAGACAATTCTATTTTTGTTTCCCAACATCAATATCAGCAAAACCGTGAGGGAGTCTATCCCCTTTTTGTTAGCGCTAACCATGGAGACTGGAATTCCTAGGCAGGTGCTCTACTGAGCTAAACTGGTCGCTAAATCACAGTGGTCCTCAATGGTGTGATTGATGAAGATGATGATGATGATAATAGGTGTGTGTGACTTTGGTGCATGTGACCGTTGCCACCACTAATTACCACAACGGAAAACCAGAATTGGATACACTGGGTGTGTTCATGTAAGACGAGTGTATTACATGTTAAAATGTGACAGGTCTAAATTACATGCATCTAACAAGGAAAAAGAAAAAAAATTGTTAAAAATGAATAAGTAAAATAAATAGTATATATATATATATATATATATATTATATATATATAAAATAAATATATATCCATAGATAAAATGGATATAACCAGATGATAGAATTGGTAAGTAAAAAATCATGAATGATTATAGTGGCCTAAAGCAAAAATTCTTCCAAGCTGCAGTCATGTCAGTCCTACTGTATGGCTGCACCACTTGAACCTTGATGAAACACCTAGAAAAAAATCTGGATGGGAACTATACAAGGATGCTGCATGATGTCTTGAACAATTCTTGAAAGTAGCTGTATGGCCACTTGCCTCCTATCACACAAACCATTCAAGTAAAATAAACAAGACATTATGGACACTGCTGAAGAAGCAAGTAATGTTCTCCTGTGGACACATACTCATGGACACACCAGTGTATGCTGACCAGCAAAAACCTACATCAATCAGCTTTGTGTAGATTCTAAATGCTGTGCAGAAGATCTGCCTAGTGTGATGACCTATAGGGATAGTAGCATGAGAGAGAGTCATGGGAATCCATGCTGTCAGCACAATGATAAATCATTTCTTGTACTTAGAGTAAATTGTGTTTTGAAAAGTTAAAATTTGACTTCGAGCAGAAATCTTAAAAAGAAATGCAGTTTTCAATATATTTGCTTAAATTATCAAAATTGTGTTAAGAGGAAAAACCATATCATTTTATTCATTACTGAAAGTTTATGAAATCATTTTATGTGATAGTAATCAAATACATATGTTATGGAGTAGACAGACTACCCCCACACGATGGACTAGTCTGAGGACTCTTTAGAGAGCAGCTTAAGAGCAACAAACAATTAATTGTATTTAACCATATAACACATTTTTTCTCAGAAATAAACCTTCTGGTTAAATCTACATTATAATATGGTTAAGTCATGGTGAAAGCACCAGTTCCAATCAGATCCCCAAAGTTAAGTAACAATAAGCCTGTTCAGTATTTAGATGGGTGACCACTTAAGCTACAACAGATACTATAGGCAATCTAAGTCCTTTGTTCATCAAAAATGACTTATTCAGCATTAAATAACCCAAAAAGGTTTGATATGCCATAAAACAAAAAACAACAAACTAACAAACAATAAATTCAACATTTCTCCCCGATATTTGTAGATATTTATTTGATTATTTTATTTCTTGAAAATGTGAAATTTAATTTTTGTGTTGTTTATTTGTTGTTGTTTAGTTGAAGGGGAATTTGACGAAAGAAGCCAAGGAAGTGATGTCGCAGGAGAACCTAAGTAACTTGATCAGGAATCATACGCGTCGTGTTTTAGATGAATTTTTAGAAAAGATTATTGTATACAGGTTAGTAAAATGAATTCTATCATTAAATGTTCCTTATTCTTTTTCTTCTTCTTTACATTCTTCTTCTTCTTCCTCTTCTTTTTTCTTTTTCTTCCTTTTATTTCTTCTTCTTTTCAGTTTTGAATCTATTTTATAATGATCTAATTTTTATATGTATGGTACCATAACATTGTAAATATGTTGTAACATTTTTTTTTGCTTAATTATGTAAAAAGGCTCTAAATAAAGTAGTTTCCAGTTCAGTTTACTTAATAGTGTGTTGTCAGTGTTCATGTTTGTCAGGAAGATAAGCTACAAGTCAATTAATACAATATAACATTTAATTGCACAACATATAAAGAGAGAAATCTGTAGTGAGTTGGTAATCTAAAAGATAGATCTTGCCAGCTTAAAGTTCAACCAGTAATTGATTTAAGGACAATTGCAAATGATCTTAGATGCTTTCCATCCTCGTCTCTCATTAGCCAATTTTTACCAGTTGTTGGAAAAGTTCATAAATAGAAGTGATGATTTTACATATATCTTACACCTATAAATAATCCAACAGTTCTTATATTTTTAAAGATATCTTTTTTTGTGAATTAAAAAAGATGTTCTAGGTTAAAAAAAAAACTTGAATTCATAACTTTTTTAATTTATTTTATTTCTATTTCTTTTCTTTTTTTTTCTTTCAGGGACCGGCTAAACAACTATGTGAATATAATACAAAAACGACTCCAATTTAATGTACGTCAGACATATAACAGTGTGATGGAAAATCGCTGGTTGACTGGGGCCAAACACTTACACTCAGATATCCAGCAAAAACGACAAGTTCTACATTCAAGTCCTCTATCAACACGTCCATATGCTGAATGGATGCAAATAGAACCAAACATCTCAAACCTGGCACAAGGTAGTAAATACACAAGAAAAAAAAAAACTTTTTTAAAATTTTGTTTAAAGAGGGTTATAGGAGTTGCAAATACTTTCTGATCTCAATATTAGGTATTTAACACACAAATAACCCACTCTTCAGGACGGGGATCCAGTAGCTTCATCCACTGGACCTGTGTTGTTAATTAATAGTGTGATTCCAGGGGTTTATCCCCAGGCAACACCTGCTGGGTTTATTGCCTAGTGTCTGAGCTTACTTGGAATTCATATTTCTTCTGGTTGAAGATTTTAATGAGATAATTATTAGATAATCTTTTCATTATAATATTGCGACTTGTTTAAATATAAAAATTTGAACTCTTATTGTAAATGTTGATTTTTTGATTTTAATGAAGACACGTCAAAATATACTTGTTTTCATTTTGTTTTTACACAAGTAAAAAAAGCAAAAAACTGTTGTTTCTAGCAAGTTTCTATGGTGCTGCATCCTATCTGATAATTGGTAAGTTCAAAACATTTGGGAAAATTTTAAAAAAGCTTATTCAGAAGTGTACATCTTCTTGACTTTATTTCTATGTAATTGCACTAATTAAAAAATTTCAAAAATTGTGTAGCAACATTTAAAACTAGTAAAATAACATTGAATGTATTATTTTTAGCAAACCTCTAAGGTCAATAAGTACATCAAAATCTCCTGAAAATGTGTGAAAATCAACGTATAAAAGAAAAACACATTGTTTTTTGGTGCTAATATTAAGGTTTCTTTGTATCTTAATTTTCTCTTCTGATTTTCAATTGTCTATCATTTCAGGATTATTGTTATCCATCCCAAAATTACCTCGTTTTGATGAGGTTTTTTAAAGAAAGAACCACACCCATCCCAGGTTTACCTGAAGTTACTGTAAACAAATCTGAACCAACCAACTACACACGCAATCTCTGGTTTTATACAGAACGCAAACATTCAGTGGGCCACCGTAACATGACTGAGTTTATTGAGAACTCAACTAAAAAGTCCAGCAGTAACCAGATATTTTATACCTTCGTTGGGATTATGGTAATAATTGATGTTATGTGGTTTTTACATCGGATGGTGAACATCATGAGAACAACCCGCCTCTTGTTGTATGGTTATCCTGTCTATGTTGATTGTAGAGAAGGAAAAGGTTGGTATCTTATTAACATTAAGCAAGTATCTTTATTTTTTAATTTCTTTTTTTTGAATAAATGAAATAGTTAAGGAAAGTGAATATTGTTGTTTTGTATATTACTTGTTATAGTACTTTTATATCATGTTAGGACAAGAAAGATCTTCTTTCTTACCTGCTACTAGTACCATGTAAACTAATACTACCTGTTCCGAGTTTGTCAGCGACTAAACTGGCACCTCCATCGGGCTGATGCTTTGGCTTTTTCTGGTGAGGTGTCTGTGTGGACAGCCAGCATCACTAAAAAACGAGATCTGACAAAAGGGACGATGTGCTTCAGGTGAGCTAACGGCCATCCACACGATAATAGTAGGATTGGAATACTTACTATTCACATAAATCTCCAAATGAGGTAGATGGGTCTCTTTAGCCTTGGACAGCAATCCATCAAGAAATGAAAATTATGTTATAAAACCTCCGTGCCTAGCGAGTATACTTCATTCCAAGGAAGGGTGAGAGGAGTAACATCCAAAATCAAATCCAGAGCTGGAGTCCCTAAAGGTCGTGTGATGCTGAACTTTAGCACTATCCATCAACTCCTGCGACAATATCATTGCCAAACCGCATTGGGATTTTTGCCTTCCCCTTAGAGTGTGGAGGGAGGGGGGCTGCTGCTTGGGCAATAGCTCATCCTCCATATTAAACACCCAGTTTTTGGACACTACACCAATTTCTCTTGTAGATGGATGGATACCAGCAAGTTATAGTACTTATAATTCTTCTTTGCATTTTTTCACAACTTCTGATGAAAGTAAGTAAAGTCAGCTGGTTGACTTATTGTTGGTATCAGCCAGACAGTGAGGGAGTCTATCCCCTTTTCACAAGTTTATTCTCTATATTACCATTTGATATGTCACACCTGATAATAAAAAGGGAAGTTCTCCAAGCCTGTACCATGTCAGTATTACTGTATGACTGCACCACTTGGTGATTCCAACGTTTTGATAAGTTTTCTGAAATATTAGAGAGATCAATCAATGCTAAGATTACAAAACATTAGAATCTAATGGTGAGGTTCCAATTCTGGATCTCTGGAGAGTGTGGAGTACTCCTTCATCACCATTACTCCAGGTCCACCTTGACCTGGAGTGGTAGTACCTGTTAGTGCCCCACCTATGGGTTAAATAAAGAAAATGAGTTAACAAAAATATGTTGTTTTTTTTTTTAAATTGAGTTTTTAAAAAATAATTTTCCATACAACTAAGTCTTCAGCCTAAAATCATGCAACAAGGGTTGAGATGCTGTAAAATTCCACCAATTAGAAAATCTGTGTTGAAGTTTTATTAACTGAAGAATTTTCAATTCATTTATGAATTTATGTTTCTTTTTTTTTTCTTTCATTACAGACCGAGGATTACCATCAGTCGACAATGCCCATCGAAAGCCCAGCACATGTTGCAAGTCAACTAAAAAACGATGTTGTCATGCTGTAAGCAAATTCATTTCTAAGGTAAAACACCTTTGTCCGCAATGTTGAAACAGTTTTAAAACTTGAAGTTTTCCCCTTGTTGCATGCATTATATCATTCATATTTGGTAAGTTATACATATGCACGTTTCTACCTGAGATTTTATTTAAATTGTGTTTAATCTTTTCAGAAAATGCAATAATTGTTTTGTTTTGTTTTTTCTTTAATTCATTAATTATTTATGTGTTATAATAAAATAAAAAGTCTTTAAAAAAAAACGAAATAATATATGTCCCGTGTACGACATTTAACTGCATCTAGTGGTGAAGTTCCAATTGGGAAATGTGAAGCACCCCTTCATTTCCATTACTCCCAGGTCCACTCTGATTAAACCTGATAGGGTTTTTTTTGTGTTTTGGAAAAAATGTGTTTAAAAAAAAAGAATTTGAGTTTGAAAAAAATTTAATAGCCAACAAGAATGAATCAAACAAATTTTCAGCATAAAATAGGTCATGGGTGGATATGCCATAAAATCCAACCAACCAATAAAAATGTTATAATGTAAAACATAAAAAGAAGATTATTTACCTGAATTTTTTAAGATGCGGCTTGATAATTTGTATTATTTAGATTTTTCAGAAGCTTGTGATCATCTTTGTTGTTATATACACAATGTTTAAGCCAATGTGCTCTCCAACCTTCTTTAGGTGTTTCTTGTCAAACTCAAGAACCTTGGGCACATGGTTAACTGAATGAGAAATGCTGTTGTCTGGATGGTCACAATTCTTCCTCTGATTTCCAATTCCTCTAGACTCTTTTTCTAAACTCTTGGGGATCATTCCAATTTTTTTTCTATTTTATTCTGTCATCACATTTATGTTTTAATATCAAATAAATATATTGCCATTTTTTTTAAATATTATAATTGACATGATTTAATAAAATGAGATTATAATTTGTATTATTTTATTATTGAAAAATAAGCATTGAAAAATGTTTTGAAAAAAAAATTGAATACCCAACTAGAATGAATAAAACAAATCCATAAAATGACCCAAACAAAGGTTGATGTGCCATAAAATTCAACTTGATTAAAAAAGAAGAAATACATTCTCATTTACTTCCTGCTTTTGGGTTTCATGAATATTTCACAAAGTTTTTTTTCCATTTTTAACATGCTTTATCCATATATTTTCAATTTAGAAAAGGAAGGCACTCATTTTCTTCTTTTTTTCAATTTCTCTCATGTAAGTACTCTTACAAGCAACATTCTAATTGACTTGCATTCATCTGCTATTCACAACAGATGGAAACAAAAATATTTTATCACCTGTTGTAGAATTTATATCCATGTGTGAACATTTGACTCTTGAAAAAAATTAAATTAAAGAAGGTATCCAGTTTTAATGCATGTTTTCATCTGTGTGTGCATGTTTATATATATATATATATATATATATATATATGATTTTTAGATTCCATTGTGTTCCTATGTAAGCATGAAGTCCAATGTAGGGCACTGTCATTCTCTGCCATTTTAAAGACTGAACCAACACATTTAGTACATATTAAATATTCATTTAATTTTACCTTTTAAAAGTTCAATGATAATTCTTCGGCTGCCACTTAATTTAAAGATAATTTGATGTATAAAGGTTGTTACTTTCTATCCAAACAATTATTTCTTTTTCATGGGTGACTTTTGTTGGATTTTTTAATTAATGTCAATTATTCCCAAATTTATTTCCATGTTATAGAAATTATTATCCTGAAAAAAAAATTGTCACAAAAAATTGTGTAAAAAATTGCCAAAAACAATTGCAGTAATTAAAACCTGGGAATCCAAAATTTCAGGATTGCGGGTCTAGAGTCAGCCCAGAATGTTTTGAATTTGCTCAATGGAGTCAGCCTGATTTCAAAATGGTATGATATATTGAGCCACGGCCTCTAGGGTAAAGTTGAAAAAATTTGACACACTGACATTTGCATTTATTATTAGAGATAATCATAGCTGGAAAATAGCAGAAGTTTAAGTAAAGCAACAGAATGGTGGAAAGTAGCTCTAGCATTTTGCTGCTTAAAAAAGTCATCTAAGGATTCATAGACACATCATGTGCAGACTAGGTTCTTTAGTGTTGGTTTGACAACCAGTCTAGAAGAAGGAAAAATCTGAAATCAAACAAACTTCACTTAAAAACTGACGTTAGTTTCCATCTTTCCCTTAGTGGAGGGGTTGGGTAAATAAATACACACATGCATGCACTTGTGCTTGGATTGGCAACTAGTCTAGGAGAAGGAAAAATCTAAATTCAAACCAACTTTACTCTGCTTAAAAACTGACTTTTTCTTACATCCTGTCCATAGTGGATGGGTTGGGTAAATACATACAAACATGCATGCGCCATGGAATTTCTTCTAAAATGTTTGTTTTTTCCTTTTGAAACTTGGATTTGACCATTGTAAGATTTTTCTTCTATTCTACCGTTACTTTGTTGTAAAGTGTACATAATGTGACATTGTTAATATTGTTTTCATTTCAAACCAAATTTAATTCTATTTGTCTGTATTTTAAGATGAAGCTTGATGTGAATAATTTTAATGTTTCACACTGTTGTCCTCATCTTTATGTGGTATGTATAAACACAATGTTCAGGCTTTCACTGTATCCTCAGGCCTTGTTCAGGTGTTCACTGTTTAACCAATAGACTAAAGTCATCATCAGATGATAACCCTGAGTCAAGCATGGTGACGGAATTGGTGGTAATGATATTAAAGCTCCGAAAAAACCACGCTTTAACTCAATGATGACTTTAATCTAAGGTAAACAGGGAATACCTGGCAAGGCCTGAGGATACAGTGGCCTGAATGTTGTGCTTATACATATCACAATATATAGAAATTAGAAAAACAAAAGTGTTCCAAATAAATGATGAATTTATTTTGATGTGACGTCAATGCTTAAACATTTCAATTTATGTTAAACCTTCTTTAATAGAAAAGAAGAAAAAAAATTGTTCAAGCCGTGATGGATGTTTTTTTAAATGACTTAAGTTTGAAATTTGTATGGAGAAAAAAGGCTCATAACCATTTATCAGCATTCATTTTTGAAAACGGTTATGAGCCGGTATTTTCCAACTTTAATCATTTGAAAAACATCCATCAGCATTTGAATTTATATTGTCTTCAGGAAGGTTTAACATAAACCAAAACGTTTAAATGTCAACGTCCACATTAGAATAAATTCAGCTGTTTTGGAACATTTTGTTTTTCTAATTTCTATAGTTGAATTCATTTCCATATTTTTCTCCAAAATAAAGATGAAAAAAAAACATTAAA
This sequence comes from Doryteuthis pealeii, assembly GCA_023376005.1. Classification (NCBI taxonomy): domain Eukaryota; kingdom Metazoa; phylum Mollusca; class Cephalopoda; order Myopsida; family Loliginidae; genus Doryteuthis; species Doryteuthis pealeii. The sequence continues at coordinate 22,965 of JALAJA010000748.1, forward strand.
ATTATTCAAGTTAATTCTCTTCTATTAATCTATAACTCATCTCAGACCTAAAATACTAGCTGAAAGGAATATTATTTATTATTATCTAAAATAACAGATTTCTTATTTGTCAGCATGTTTTATTGTCTGTGGTATTTTTCTTATTTGGCCTTTTTTATCTTCTTTTCATCTAACAAATATAAACTGTTTCAACTGACAAGGTGTTTATTTTTGACTTTGTATTACTTTGGCAATAGCATTGTACATTCTTTTGCAATGCTAATTTAAAGCAATGACATGGTAGAAACTGCATCAGCTATCACAAATTGGATAATAATAAATGTTTTAACTGATGTAACTTAACTCTTTACCTAACAAATTTCCCCCACGGCTGTACCAAATTTTCTTGGTATTTTTTACCTGTATGATGGGATATTTCAAGTTCAATCTCTATTCACCACAGAACTCATTCTATTCAAATAAAGTCCTATTATTATTGTTATCTGAGTCCTTCTGCTCAATTATAATGAACTAACCATCAGTTTTTTGTATTTTGCTTCGTGGGAGAGCCACTGTGAGCAGTTTTAAGTAGGCAGAAAGTTCATTTAGACTCCAACTCCTCTTTATGTAATTAAGGGATTATGGTCTACAAATTTCATAAAGCTCCTAACTTGACAAGGTCTATATTGTCATAACTGGTTTATATCATCATATAGGGTCATATATAAAGTGTAAAGTCAAACTGGAGTCGGAGTCAGTATAGTTTTACTGATTTTGACTCCAGTGGCCTCTTAATTGCTTCTGTCTCCAACTCCACATCCATGTAACACATACAACTTAGCACTGACCTTGTTAGATTTTCATTATGAAATTTATATAAATCAATTTATTTTCATGCATTTATACCATTATCATTAATATCATTATTAAAAAAATCATCCAGTTTGCCTCTTTAGCTGTGTATATTTTCTACCTTGTTATCGTATTCACAATGTGTTTCATTATTATCTAACTGTACTAATCTTGAATTTCTCTTTTAATGAATTATAACATTTCTATTTGTTTTAACTCTCTTAAAAAGTTAATGTAACAAAATACAAATAACATAAAATTCTGTTTAATGTTCTTTTAGATTTCTGATAACATTCTAATTCAACTTGTTGTTTTTCCATCATTGCACAATTTAACCATTTCACTAAACATATATAAAATTATTTGTCTGTACTTTTATGATGAGGCTTTATGTGAATAATTTTAATTTTTCAGACTGTTTTTCCTCATCTTTATTATGGAATGTATAAACATGACATTTTGGGCAGCTGTATCCTCCAGCCTTCCTCGGACATTGTCAGGTGTTTCCTGTGTATCCGTGAAAAAATGATAGGCATGCAAAAACAATGTTATCATCTTTTGAATGAGATCTTCAAAAGTTCTTCAACATCTGTTTGATCAATTGTCAAACTATTAAAAATGATTTCCCAGATTGGATCATTACTATACTCAGATACACATGAAAGCACCTGAGGGAGCCGGAGGATACAGCAGCCAAAACATTGTGTTATACATACCACAATATAGATTGAGGACAACAGTCCGAAAAATCAAAATTATTCATATATACAATTAATTATTTTCTGTCATTTTCTTTGTGATTTAAAATTAAATTAAATGTTCTTTTATGTTTTGTGTTTTAACATGAATAATATTTCTCTTTTAGCCAGCATCAACATGGACATTATCAATTCAGTCCATTTAAAATTAATCTTGATGCTATATGAATCTTATCAAAAATAGATAAAATTTTCAAAATGAAATATGATGCACTATGGCAGTGGTTCCCAAAGTGAGTGATACTGTCCTTCTGAAGATGATGGAAAAGATTTAAGGGGATTGATAAGGCAAAAGGGGGCAGTGAAGGGTTAATAGGGTGGCATTATGAGTAGTTAATAAATAACTTCTTTTTTACAAAATCTTAATAACAAAATACGGGGTATGTCAAGAAAACTTTGATGTGAGGGGCATCCGTCCACTGCGAGTTCTTGCCACAGGGCCAGACGATCAACCAGCATGTGTACAAGAGATACTGCGGCATTTGCTTCATTCAGTACGCAAGATGAGATATGGCAGGACAACTTGTTGGTGGCTTCACCATGACATGGCACTTGCCGCACACGGCCCTGAGTATCTGAAGTTCCTGGCCCAGAAGAAATATCACTGTGCTGGAGCAACTTCCTACTCACTTGACCTGGCTCCATGTGATTTTTTCTCTTCCTCAAAGCTCAAGTGGGTCATCAAGGGAACCGTTTTGAGGATATGCATGACATCAAAAAGGCCATGATGACAGAGCTACGGTGAATCCAGAAGAATCCTTCCAGGAGTGCATGCAAGCGTGGCAGAGAAAGGATGGGAAAAGTGCATTAGACTCCAGGGGGATTACTTTGAAAGGGGATAACTTGTAGTTTGGATTTGAATAAATTTTAAGTCTTGGAACTTTTCTGACATACCTCATATATGCCAAAATATACATATGCCAAATATACATATATGCCAAATACTATGGTTAAGGAACATATATGCAGTATATACAGAATAAAATGACATAAGAATTATAAACAAATGCATAAATTTTGTTACCAAGTGAATGGTACTGTCTCCCAGTGGATGGTGGAAAGATCTAAAGGAATTGGTGAGGTCAATAAGGTGTCATTATGAACAGTTAATAAATAACTGTTTTTTACAAAATCTAAAAGACAAAATATATGTCATAAATATTAAAGTAAGGAACACGTATGCAGTTTATACAGAATAAAACGGACATAAGATTTATAAACAAATGCATAGTTTTGTTACATAATCCAAAATCAGAGTGAAAATCAGTCTGAACATTTTGCTTGACCACATGCCGACTATCTAGACTTAGAGAGCAGAGTCATCAGACAACTACAAGGGTCAAAGTTAACTCAGATTTGTAAGCCTGCATATTAATTCCAATCTTGTAGGGTCCCATCTTTGTATTTAATCTTGTTTTTAATTTGAAGTGTATGTGGGGGGGGAGGGGCACTAGGAATCTACTGGGAAGTCAAGGGGGCTAATAACCTGAAAAAAAGTTTGGGACCACTGCTTTATGGTGTCTAAATCTCATAGAATCCAAATCCAAGGAAATCAACATAAAAAAGAAATGAGACTTTTTTTTACATATGTATTTTTTTATAGTTTTGCTTTATGAATTTTAAAAAATGACGTTTTAATCAGGCACTCAGATAAGTAATTAGTGTACCAGATGAAATCAAGTATATAAATACAAAATATATCTTGAAACTCTTTTCATTCATTTTAAATAAATTCTGTCAAATAAAAATGTTTTAATCTGCTTTTTACAACAATTAAAAATGTTCAATGATTGAATTGAATTCACTTAATTGTACATCATGATTTATTCTATCATAATTATTCTATTTTAATTTCCATTATGCGTGTGCATATATATATATATATATATATATATATAAATATATGATTGAAAGAGTAGGAAAACAAATGTTTCATAGTACACTGACAGATATCTGTTTTCGACCTTTATAAAAATGGTCTTCTTCAAGAGCAAACTATATTGATGAAAGAAAAGAAAGGAGGAATAGTTAAACTGTTTGGCACGAGAGGCTCAAATAACGCTCATGTTCTGGGCCCGAGTGTCTTTTAAAAATTTGTTTAACAAATGCGTATTTTGGTTTAAAATAAAATAAATTTTATTTTTAAGACTAAAAAGTCTCAA